>PVJI01002752.1:0-138569 GCA_004026765.1 Micronycteris hirsuta | reverse complement strand
CCACTTTTCTTACACATTAGTCAACACTGCATATTACTAAAATTTTAAAAATTTGTCGATTTACAGAAAAAAGGCTCATTTTAATTTGCGTTCCTTCAATCATTAGTAAGGATTATTGACCATGTGTAATTTAACAATTGATTGTTCAGGTCCTTTGTGTACTTCTCTATTAATTTGTCTTAAAAAATTTCTTTGATAGGGCTAATATTAAGAATATTAATCAACTGTTTACTATACATGTATATATATTTAAATATTTATTTTTTTAATTTTTATTTATTTATTTTTATAGAGAGGGGAAGGGAGGGAGAAGAGAGGGAGAGAAACAGCAATGTATGGTTGCCTCTCACATGGCCCTCACTGGGGACCTGGCCTGCAACCCAGGCGTGTGCCCTGACTGGGAATCGAACCGGGACCCTCTGGTTCCCAGCCCGCGCTCAATCCACTGAGCTACACCAGCCAGGGCTGTGTTTACTATATTTTTAACAGATATTTTTCCAGGGTCTATCCTTTTTGTGATTTACCCTGTGTTTTGAAGTAGATCAAGGTACATTTTTCAGAAAGGGTATATGGAATGTGTTAAGTCGCTACATACGTACATCAACTCATAGTTCTTGTTCTTCATCCATCAGAATTCTGTAAATATTGTTCTACTGTTTATTTATAACCTCTTTTTTAAAGTGGGCCAATATTATTAATTTTGGAAGGGGTGGTGGGGAGGTTTAAGTAACCAATGTTACTCCTACTCCATCCTAAAAGCTCTCTTTATCTTTGAATTTAAAATAAAACAAAAATTAAATAATCAGGATGTATATAGGTATGTATGTGTTGTTTCTCGATACTTCTAGTATTTGACGAGCCCTTCGTTTTCTAAAATTCTATTTTTTCTTTGCTTTGGGAAAATCTTTATTTTATTATTCCTTTGAATATGTTTCTCTTCCAACATTTTTTGTATTCTTCTGAAATATCTTTTAAGTGTCTCATATAAATTTTGCTGAATATAGCCTTTTACTTTTGGGTTATTTTTTATCATTGGATAATTTCCTAATTTGTACTTCTCAATCACAAACCTGATTTTCAACTACTTCTATTCTACTATTCAGCCCTTGAAATGACCCAATAACCCAATTTTAGAGATCATATGTTTTTAATTTCCAAGAATTCTTTTCTTCTACTGACTTTGTTTTATAACAGATTGTTCTTGTTTTAGAATGTAATGTGTTCCTGGATCTGAGAAATTGTTCCTCACAGTCATTCGTTTTGCTTAATGCCCCTTTTTAAGCTCTTAAGTTTTTTTTTTCAATGCTCAATGACTTTGGCAGCCCATTTTTATTCAAAATTGACAAATTGATCACCATTACTGTGCTATGGTATGGATCATCTGTTCCATTTACTCTACTAGGCTTCCATACTAAAAAAGGTAACATGCTTAGGTATTGTGTTATTTTGCCCCATCATGGCTAAGGTGAATTAACAGTTAAGTTGACTGCCTGTCAATGATACTTGAGCAGGTAATAAAGAATAATTTATTGTGCCTTAAAATGGCCTATGTGGAAGGTTATAATGAGTGTTAAATCTGTAAGATAATTCAAATTCTAGAAGGTCTTAAATGCTATGCTAAAGAATTTTGGCTTCCAGATAAATATAATGAGGATCCTTGAAAAGTTCTCGAAAACAATAATATGATCTCATATATAGTACATTTATATAACTATATTATTTGTTGTATAACTTTGTTGGCAATATGAAGGATGCATTAGAGAAGTAAGGGTTGAGGTATAGGATTAGTTTGGAACAATATAATATTCACAACCAAAGTGGAAAAGCATGAGCACATAATGGATATTGATGGGTTATACAACTAAACGCACTGTAGAATTCTAGGTCTTCTAGGTTAAATCCCTTTAATATCCCATTAAAGAGCAAAGAATGTTGCTAATTGGTACTAAGAAATTACATGCTCTCAAAATTTTATTTCATAATTACATAACAATATCACCGAATTTTGAGAAATAGCAACAAAGCCACGTGGTAAATGTGGTAGGCAAAAAGGTTGCAGATTACCCTGATACAAGTAGCACACGAGAAGGGTTGAAAGTCTGAAGGATGAGGGAAAAGGAAAGGCAAGATGCACCACTACTGAGGGTCTGTGTGAGTGTTTTTGATGAACCATGGCCCTGAAGACAAATAGCAAGCTGATTTCCCCTTTAAGTTTCTTAAAGTGCTAGTGAGCTTCTGGTCAAGATAGCGGTGTAAGTAAATGTGGTACTTGCATCCTTCCACAAACACATCAAAACTACAACTAAAGCTCTGGCTGGGTAGCTCATTTGGTTAGAGCATTGTTCCCATTCACCAAGGCCTCACATTTGATCCCCATTCAGGGCGCATACAAGAAGCAACCAACGAATGCATAAGTAAGTGGAACAACAAATTGACGTTTCTAAGAAAAAAAAAATTATAACTAAACTATAAAACCATCATTTAGAACTACCTGAAATCTAGGTGAATGAATGTCTTAAAACAAAGGATACAAAGAGGAAACCACATTAAGGTAGGTAGAAGAGGTGGAGACACGACTGATCTGGTCCCACACCCATGAGCGACAGATAAAGTTCTAGATGGATATCTTGGCTTGGAGGTCCCCCCTGAGGAGAAAGGAATCCAATCTACATCCCAGGGTTTCTGTGTCAAGAGGAGAAGTCCCTGTAACTTCGGACTGCAGATACCAGTGGATTTTGTGACTCAATGTGACTAAGGGCTGCTGGAGTCCCAGGCGTTCCTCTTAAAGGGCCAGTGCACAGACTTACACTCAAGGGGTGAACTCAGCAAGCATCAGAGCCCACTGAAGCAAGTCCTGCTCCATGGTGTGGGCCCCTGCAAAGCTGATACTCCACGGTGGTCAAAGCCAATCCTTGTAGCTTTGGGAGTAACTACTTCCCACTGATGTCCCAACAGCAGTTAAACCTCTATAACAGGAGAGTGTATACAGCCCACCCAGTGGGGCACACCTGAAGTGCTCAGCTCAGGTGAACAGAAAGGCTGTGCTACTGGACCCTACAGGACACCTACTACATTAGGCCACTCTCCTGAGCCCTGGAGACATAGCAGCTCTACCTAATATACAGAAACAGACACAGGGAGGCTGCCAAAATGAGGAAACAAATAATGTCCTAAATGAAAGAGCAGCACAAAACTCCAGAAAAAGAAGTAAACAAAATAGAGACAAGCAATCTTCTAGATGCAGAGTTCAACATACTGGTTATAAGAATTCTCAATGAACTTAGGGGAAGAGTAGACGAACAGAGAGAAACTTCAACAGCATAAAAAAGGACATGGAAACCATAAAAAAGAACCAGCCAGAAGTAATAGATACAGTAACTGAATGAAGAATAATTTACAGAGAATCAACAGTAGAGCAGACGAAGGTGAAAATCAAGTCAGTGATTTGAAATATAAGGAAGCAAAAACATCCAATCAGAACAACAAAAAGAAGTAAGAATCCAAAAAAAAAAAAAAAAAAAAAAAAAAAAAAAAAAAAAAAAAAAAAAAAAAAAAAAAAAAAAAAAAAAAAAAAAAAAAAAAAGGACAGGGTAAGGAACCTCTGGGACAACTTCAAGCATACCAACATTAGGGTATCAGAAGGAGACTTAAGAGAATAAGAAATTACAAACCTATTTGAAAAAATGACAGAAAATTTCCCTAACCTGATGAAGGAAATACACACAAGTCCAGAAGTGCAAAGTCCCAAACAAAATGAACCCTAAAGAGGTTCACACAAAGACACATCATAATTAAAATGCAAAAAGTTAAAGAGAGAGAAAGAATCTTAAAAGCAGCAAGAGAAAAGCAGTTAATTACCGACAAGAAAGTTCTGGTAAGACTGTCAGATGATTTCTTAATAGACTCTTTGCAGGCCAGAAGGGACTGGCAAGAAACATTCAAAGTGATGAAAAGCAAGGACCTAAAATCAAGATTATTCTATCCAGCAAAGATATCATTTGAATGGAAAGACAGATAAAGTTTCCCAGATAAGAAAAAGCAAAAGGAATTCACCATCAAATCAGTATTATATTAAATGTTAAGAGTCTTCTTTAAGAGAAGAAGAAAAAAGACAAAAAATGTGAATAAAATGACAATAAATATCTATCAGCAACTGAACCTTAAAAAAATAAACAAACAAGCAGAACAGAAACAGACTAAAAAATACAGAGCATGTTTTGATGGTTGCCAGATAGGTGGGGTGTTGGAAGTGATGGGTGGAAAGGGTGACGGGACTAAGAAGTAAAAATCGGTTGTTACAGAACAGTCATAGGATGTGGAGTGCAGTACAGGTGATAGCCAACAATATTCTGATAGCTGTTTGTGTCAGATGGGTATGAGATTTGTCAGGATGATCACTTAGTGGGTTATATAATGTCTAATCACTGGGGTATACACCTGAAACTAATATAATATTATATCTCACTGTAATTGAGAAATAAAAAATGATTTAAAAAAATGAAGTGCTAGTGCAATATGAGGAGCAGAGAGAGGCAGTTTGAGGAAAGTAGGATCGTGGGAAGTGAAAACATTAAGATATGTGCTAGAACAGGGTTGGTAAACAAACTTTTTCTTTAAAAATCATATAGTAAATATTTGAGGCTTGCCAATTATAAAGTCTTTGTTCTCTTGAACTGTGGTGTTATAGTGGAAAAGTAATCATGGAAAGCAAATAATGAAAGGAGTAGCTGTGTTCCAATGCAACTTTATTTACAAAACAGTGGCCCGGTTCCAGAGCAGTGTTTGTCAAAACTTTAATGTATGGTTAAAATGCAGATGGTGATTCAGCAGGTTTGACATAGAGTCAATAATCTGCATTTGTAAGAAGTTCTGAGATGTTCCTTGCTACCTGGTACTTGACCATATTTTGAGTAGATTTCAGTGGAAAAACAAAGTGTTTAATAAAAAATGTGTAATATAATGTGGTCCTATCATCATTGGGTCCTCAAGTATCATTTAAATGAATTTTAATAGACAGATAAACAAAATTTTTGCAGGAAGATCCAAATGAATTTAAGTGTTCTTGGAGAATTAAAAAAAAATTCATATAAATTAATGCTTTACCATGAGCTCACTGAGCTGCTGTCTTCAGAAACCTAAACCAGTTCTACATACAAACCTCCAACATAATCAAACCATTTTCCCATCTGTACTTTTATATACTACCTTATTTCCCTGGTAGTTAAATCTCATTCTTGTAACTCTTGAATTGCCGCCGGATCGAAAGCAGGTTATCTGTTGAGAGTGGCCCCATTCAAACATTCTGACACTTCCATCTTGAGCTCCTGTCAGATCTGCATTGTAAGAGGGGAAAAATTACAAAAGTATTTCATGAATCTTTGAAAATTTATTTTTTAATCCAATGTGAAAATCTTTACGGAAGAAACAAAGAAAAAATGAATCATAGTCAATGTACATGAATTTATTTTGTATGAAATTTCACTTGAACACTCTTAAATCTTAAAAACAGTTATATGATGTACTTTTATGTGATTCAGAACATATGTTCACACAAAACAGAAGCAATTAAATTGGACCTCTATAAATTTTATTTTCTTTTGAAATTATCACAGTAAAGTTTTAGTTGCCTTTAATAAATAGCTGTTAAGATAACCACTTAAATTCTTGGGATTACTAAAGAGCTAATTCTTATCAGTTATACTATTAAAAATTTAAATTTATACATTTTTTATGGAACAAAAATACTGTAGAAGGCCTTGAATGTCATGATTGAATAAATTTCTAACAGTTATTCTGATTGACTCGATATCTCAAACAGGTTATTTGTTTCATTGAAAAATATGAACAAGCTAAATGATTACTAATTCTTCACTTCACCATTTACTAATTGTATGATACTAGAAAACTTATTTTAATCTCCCTGAGCCTATTTCCTTCCTGTAGAAGGAAAATTATGATACCTTAGGACTTAATTTATGTTAAGTAC
Source organism: Micronycteris hirsuta (assembly GCA_004026765.1). Classification (NCBI taxonomy): domain Eukaryota; kingdom Metazoa; phylum Chordata; class Mammalia; order Chiroptera; family Phyllostomidae; genus Micronycteris; species Micronycteris hirsuta. Next base: position 132,583 of record PVJI01002752.1, on the reverse strand, counting down.
AATTATCAGTAATTATAAGGTATACGGGTCATGAGAAATTTTATTGATGCATAAAAGATCTAGCACATTGCTAGTCACATATCAATCAAGTTTCCTTATTCCTTATCAACTATTTAAAAGAAATGGACTTCAATTGTTTTTGAAATGTTTTAACACTGGTGGGTAGAATTCTTGAGACTGGGGTGTTAGCTCTAAAGTAGTCTAGCTGTGCTTATTCAAAAAATTAAACTGGGCTAGTTGTGTTTAAACACCACTCAAATTTTTCTATTATTCCTGGCTTTAATTATTTGGGAAAAAACCCTAATTATTAGTAACTGACATATAAAATGAAATAGTGTATTAAAGCCTTTGTAAACTAAGACTTTAAAGAACAAGATAAAGGCTCCCATAATCAGGCTGTCTGAGCAAATATCTCTTATTAGCAACTGAAGAGTATTATATCAAAGTGGTAAGAAACAAGTTAGCTACAAAGGGAAAAACTTTAATAAGTTATTAATTTTAAAAAGGAAGTCCTTTTAAGATTCCCCTATTTTAATCCAACCCATTTGTCTAACTTCTAAAATTTTCCATAGATTAGAAGTCAAAAAGTAGTGGTTTCTAGTGACTAAGATGTTTTAAAAATCTACTCCAAAGGAATAAACTATTATGAGGTATCTTAAATTTAGAGTACAATTTTTAAAAATCCTCTCTCATAATATTTCCACATAAAAATATTTATTGTTGAACTAAATCACTATCTGTGGGACTTGGTCATGGCATGAAATGACGGACTGAAATAAAATCCAGTGATTAATTGGCTTTTAATTTTTCAAGTCTCTTAATCTGTCAGTTACAGTACTTCACTGAAGAAAGTACTCATGCCAAGACAGAAGTGATCTGATGTTACCTAACTCTGAAAATATGTCCATTAATTGCCTTTGGAACTAAGGATATCTTTAAATTTATGAGACTGAGGTAGAGAATATTTCCTATAAACTAGTCACCTGTCCAAACATGCTATGGGGATGAGAAAACCAAGTCCCTTCCATATCTAAGGACACTTCCAAACCCTCCTGCATAGAGGCAGGGTAGGTTTGTATGCAATGCCAAGTGTTTCTTGCTGTGGGAGTAACATTATTCAAGCTTTGTATATAAAACACATTTTACTCCTTGCTCTCTGTGCTTCGTGACTGATTCTTAGTTTTCACTTCGCATTAGACTCGTGGATAGAAAACATACTTCTAGTGTTGAATAAATTCAAAGTAGTAAAAACAGACTAATTTTTTATATATATATATATTTTTTTAAAGATTTTATTTTTATTTATTTTTAGAGAGAGGGGAAGGGAAGGAGAAAGAGAGGGAGAGAAACAGCAATGTATGGTTGCCTCTCACATGGCCCTCACTGGGGACCTGGCCTGCAACCCAGGCATGTGCCCTGACTGGGAATCGAACCCGGACCTTTTGGTTCCCAGCCCGCGCTCAATCCACTGAGCTACACCAGCCAGGGCTAATTTTTTATATTTTATTTCTCTAGTATAAATAATAGAAATTACTCTCTTCATTTTAAATATATGATTCTCTTGAACCATTTTATTGAACACTGGTGTATAATTTTGATAATAGATGTTTATGATGAAAAATAATAATTAAATTGAAAGGACATTGGTTTTGTTAATTACATTGTATCAGAATATCTCTCAAAAAAGGTAGTAAAATTGTTATAGGTTATTAAATTGGAGGGACATGAATACCTCTTAATGAACATGCTCTACTTTTGTTACTGTGTGGCAGGACAACTTAAAAATTACTATGCTCACATGCCAATAGGAATAGTGATTCCAACCCACCAGTTAATTTTTAAATTCTCTATTATTTTTTCTCTGCTTCAATACTTCCAATAAACTCCCCATTAATTAAGTTCTTTGTTAAAGGAAGAAAAACTTTTGAGATTCCTAGAAAGATTAACTCAAAATAAATATACCTGCCTTAGAAGAACTTAACCATCTCCTATATTTACTATTAGTGTGTCTGATAAAAAACTGACATAATTTTAATACAAAAACCAGTTATGATGAAGTAATGAATGACCAAGATATGGATCTGACTTTTGTAATAAAAGATGTCAGTGATCAATTTAAGAAAATTATCAACTACAAGTTAACATTGTATAAAGAGTCCAGAAATGTTCAAAAATAAAATGTGCTGACTTAAAACTATGTAGTCGAAATGCTAAAAAGTTCCTATATTATGTTAGATTTCTCTATTAATTTAGGAAAATATCTTTTTCTTTTTTAACCAATTTTGAAATGAAGATCTTATATGCTAGCAAACACTCTCTACGAAAAAGTAAAATAAATGTTGACTATTTTTTGATTTAAACTAAAAGCTTCCTTTAAATTCCTTAGAATAATGGCAAATAAGAATCAACTTACAGTAAGGAAGAGTGGGATGAGAAGTCATTCTTCTGACATTATTAATGGCTTTCTTAATCATCTGTTAACAAAGAAAATCACTCTTTTAGTTACAATAGTAGTATTAAAAAATTTTACTTGTGTCAGGAAATTCAAATAACATTTATTTATTTATATGTGATTCCATAATTTCAAGTGGTAAAAACACTAAGCACGGTTAAGAGAAATTAACTTTAATAGCTCAGCTCTCACACATAAATGTACATACATTTTCTGCGCCACTGACTAGCCTCTAGGAACAAATTCGCCTTAAGTATTTAGTCTTACCTCCTTTCTTGCCAATTCTTTTCTGATCCCATTAAATTTATTGGAATAATCCTGAACAGTATAAGGTAATAAAGACAGGCAGAAGCATGTGAAAACAAAAAAAGAGGTAAACAGAAGATTGTATAAATTTTTCATTGATAATTTGGAACTGTTTATTTATCCATTTGTAAACCATGTTTTGAATGATTTACAAAGCCTGCCATATAAAAGTGAAATATGTATGTGAAAATAAAGAGATCATTTTAATTTATACAGCACCATAACTACAGTTATATTTTACCCTGTTTGTAGCATCAGTCTCCTGTACACTTGCTGCTATTGTTTTTCATTTTAAATCATTCAATTAGACTAAAGTAGTGAGGAAAGTGGGGATTTGTTTGGGAAGGGAGAGATTATCCAGCAGATCTGCTGAGGGACAGAAACACTAAAAGAAATAGAGATATAGATAATACACCAATAAAGCAGAAGCTGGTCTCCACAAAAAGTAAAAACCTGCTGTTTTGTTTAGTAAATTTCATGTTTAAATCTTATCTTCCTCTTAGAGAAATGCCTCAAGATTCCTGTTCTTTCTTTTACCTTTTTCCTAAATGATATTTTCTGACTAAATTATCAAAGGAAAATGATGAAGAAAAAAAATACACAAACACAACTTTGAAAAAGTCTCTGGAAGCAGATGTAAAACATTATAAGGGGAAAAAGTCATTAATTATTTTAGAAGACCCATATAAAAAAGTTCACATTATATCAGTGTCTTTTTGAATAGGGAGTGAGGAAATACAAATACTTATGTTTACAAATCACAACGACACCAGCTGAAAATATGTCCTTCTTTAAATAGGAAGAAAATCAGTCCCAAGAGGAATGACAATGGTTATTTCTGTACTATAATGCTTTGGAGTATAAAATATTTTCTGAGGACCTCCTATATGATAAATGCCATTTTAATTAGAGATCATCAGTGTATAAGGCAGGCATAAAGTAACCTCTCAAAGAGCTTACATTCCAGAGGGTATAAAAAAAGGTACCCCAAAAAACAGATCATTTCAAAACTGATAAAGGCTACAAAGATGATAAAATAAAATGACACAGGGTGACTGTGAGTAGAGTAGGGAGGGGCAGATGCCTTCACTAGGTAAGCAGAGGAAATCTATGGGAATTTAAGATCTGAAAGGTAAATAAGAAAAAGAACATTTTAAGAAGAATGCAAGGCACAGCTCTGACATGGCAATGAGCTTGATGTGTTCCAGTGACAGAAAAAAGGCCACTGTAACTAGAGCAAAGAGAATTAGGTGTGTGGTGAAGGGAGTTGAGGCTGCCAGAGGCAAATCACATCGGGCCTTAGAGGCCACGTTTAGGACTTGTTTTTTTCAAGCAGTACTGAAAAATCTGAAAGTGTTAAGCAGGGGAGTGACAACCTGAATTATGCTTTGGAAAGTAGCAACTCTGGTGGTTGTGTACAGAACAGAGGAAGCAAGTGTGGAAGCAGAAAGATCAGCAAAGCTGTTATAGGAAGAACCATATTGTAGTCTCTGAAACTTGTGTTGGAAAAAAGTCTATTATTTCTTTTCATATATTTTGCATATTATCTCCAAGTTTCCCTATAAAAGATAGTATCAGTAAGGTTTTGTAAATGAATTTTAATATATCTGTCAATTGAAAAAATAACTACTAATGACCAGGTCACTCATTTGAATAATCGCCAGATGGCTTTTCAAATTCAATTGCCCTGGGTAGTGTGGCTCAGTTGGTTAGAGAATCATCCTGTAGACCAAAAGGTCATGGGTTCAATTCCAGGGCATATACCCAGGGTGCAGGTTCAATTCCCAGTCAGGGTGCATACGAGAAGAGAGCTGATCAATGTGTCTCTCTTACACTGATGTTTCTCTCAGTCTCTTTCAAAGCAATGAAAAATCTCCTCAGGTGAGGATAAAAATAATTCTTCTAATTTTAAAACGTTACTATCTGAAATCAATCAGCTAAGAGGAATGAAAGGCTCTAATACAAGCTCTATCTCAAATTTGAGATAGTCATCTGCATTAAATCACTTGACCTTTGTGGATCTCAAGCTTATCTGAAGAATAAACAGGAGTAATTATAACAGCTGTAACAGACATCTCAAAGAATAAGGTAATATAAGCAATAAAGGAACTGCATTCAGAATAAAATATTATCAGATATTATTTAAAAAGTAACATTAATTTTAATATGATATATTAAAATAATATCATATATTATTAATCAGATATAATTAAGCCTATATTTAAATAACTACGCTTACTAATTAGTGAAAAATGTTTTTCTTTTTGGCCAAAGGAACCGAAAAACAAAAACAAAAACTCTACCATCTAGAAAGCCATTGAGAGAATTAAGGTGCTGGGTTTCTTTGATTGTATTTATCAATTCCAATATCCCAAATATCAGTAAAGGAATCTCGTGGAGATTTAACCTGGATCACATCTTTGGTAATCAGGGCTCAAGAAGATCTTCCATTACTATAGAAAAATTCTGTTTCATTCTGGCTCATCTGCATCTTATACTTTGCTTAAATTTAACACAATTATATTGTTTTCATTTGTTAAAAAAAGAGTAATATATTTGTCTCAGCATTAAAAAATGTTATACTTAATATGGATGCATATTACTATAACACAGATATTAGTGGATATCTATTAAAAGTTTTAGGGGTAGATTAGGGGTTAGCAAACTTATTTGTAGAGGACCAGAATTTAATAAATGTTTTGGGCTCTATGGGCCTATGGTCTCTGTCTCAGATACTTAATTCTGCTATTGCAGCATGAAAGCCTTCATAGGCAAAATACGAACTAATGGCTATGGCTATATTCCAATAAAACTTTATTTATAGATACTGAAATTTGAATTTCATATCATTGTCATTTGTCATGAAATACCATTTTCCTTTTGATTTTTTTTTCAACCACTGAAAAATGTAAACACTATTCTTAGTACGTTATCTACACAACAGGTGGTGGGTAGAATTTTACCCATAGACCGTAGCTTGCTGATTTGGACCCGTAAGTTCCAAATAATTATTACTTAAAATACAGCTCTTTGCCTTTTAAATTATTTATTTAACATGTTTGCCCTGGCCGATGTGGCTCCGTGGATTGAGTACTGGCCTGTCGGCCAGGTCTCCAGAAGAGGGCATGCGAGAGGCAACCACACATTCATGTTTCTCTTCTTCTCTTCCCCTCTCTAAAAATAAATAAAATCTTTAGAAAAAAGGAATCTTAAAAAAAATATTTTTTATCTTTTAAAAATGAAATCATTCCTCATAACCAAAAATTACAATTCACAGCAAGTATGACTTACAAAAAAGTTAAGAATTTCTAGACTGCATTGATTAAAACATCCTTTATTAAGCTAGAGGAAAAAAAATGGATATTTATATACAAATATTTTTAGCTTTACATACCACAGATGCTCCTCTGCCAGTCTGCGTACTACCAAGCCATGGCATGTTGATCGGAGTGCCAGGACTGCTATGTGTATATGGGGTTGTACCTTGCACAGTGGCTAAATCATCAGGAGCATGTATAACCAAGAAATCTTCTGACCTACAAAGGAATGTCAATAAGAATGAATCAAACCATTTTTTTTCTTCTATTATACCTGAAGCTCTAACATATGACTTTGTTTTCCTTTAAAATTGTTTTTTCCCCTGGCCGGTGGCTCAGCTGGTTGGAGCATTGTCCTGTGGACCGAAAGGTCATGGGTTCCATTCCTGGTCAGGGCACATACTCAGGTAAGGTTTGATCCCTGGGTGGGGATGTTAGAGATGGTGGCCAATCCATGTTTCTCTCTCACATTGATGTTTTTCTTTCTCTCTCTCCCATCCTCCCTCTCTAAAAGCAATGGAAAAAAAAATGTCCTTGGGTGAGGATTAAAAAATAAATAAATAAAATAAAATTGTTTTCAGCTCTTATCTCTAAACTCATAGACAGTAACTTCACAGGCAAATAATTTCAGATCCATTCACTTATTCTCTTTTAAGCCTCAATTACCTCCTTTAGAGCTCCTAACACCCCCTCTTTACTCTTTAGCATGTCAGCTTCCACTTATAATCTAGAAATATTCCTTTAAAAAATCTTTTTAAAGTTAAAATCCTGTGGAATCATCATTCAAATTGCAATGTTAATAAATAAAAATAAAGTATAAGGATACCCTTTGGTTTCCATTTCTATATCATCATCTACCCAAGTATAGATCTGTGTAGCCAGAATTCCAGAAACATCCAGTTCTTGGACATCATGGCTTGAAGCAATTGCTATGCAGTTTCTATTTGCCTGAAAAATAAATCATATTGTAATTTTTTTAATAATATAGCACAAGATGTATATGAACTACTTTTGAAAAAGAAAACTACAAAACAGCCTCAAGAGACAGTAACAGAATATAAGCATCCTTACAAATGAATTATTTAAAAAATTAAATTTTGAGTGTAACAATCATCAGCTTGAACTTGGAGATATGTTTTTGTTCTAAGAATTCAAGAACATCCAACAGAAAGCTGGCTGTAAGTGGTAATGGATGTTCTACTTTATTTCTTCCAGCACTGCCTTTCTATATTACTAGAATGGTACAATCTCTTCAAGGTTTACATAGTTTAGAACTGGGGAGGGAGACGTTGATGAAGATAGGAGTCCTGGAAGGTAGAGAAAGATGAGGGAGACAAGGAACACCAAAGTAAAGAAAGTGTGGTGAATTATTCAAATAAGATAATATCACTTTCACCTAAAGCCTTTCAATCTTAATAAGAAAAGCAGAATCTGGGAAAGAATCATGAAGTATAGTAGTGGTAGGGAAAGGATGGTAGAAGTATGCTAAAAAAAGGCCATAAATGAAAAGTTGGTCAGATTAAGTATCTGTGAGTTAAAAATGTACATCTCTAAACCAGAAAATGGAAAGATACTGACCACAAAGAGAAAAGAGGATTAATATTTCCATAATTATATAAAATGCTAATAGGAACTAATTAGAATAAAACCTGAGACCCCAGACATAAATGGAAAAAGGATGTAACTAGACTGCTGAGAGATAATTCTACCTGGGTCTCTTCTATGTATCTTGACAGTGAGTCATTGTCCTTTATTCTACGGCATCATCTCTAGGACTTTGATATAGCTATAATCTCTCCCTCCAGAACAAAGGGCAGGTATGCTTACTATCATTGAAAAAGATTTGGGCTCCCTACACTCAGAATTTCTCTCCTACAATGCAAACCACTTTCTGTGCATCTGGTATCATTTGGCCCTCACCCTCTTACTTTAGAATTATAGCTTAGGAACCAGTGCAAAGATAGATACATGGCTACTGCTTTTGTTACTAGAATTAAACTATCCTGTGTTTCTGGTCCAGGAGTCTTGCACCTTTTAACAGCATCCATTAAACTGTGAAAGCCATTTTGTTAGCTTATATGCAGGGGAATATCTCAGATCCTTCACGGTTTTTGACACATAATTCACAACTAAACAAATGGGGAAAGTTCAATCTCTTTGGCATTTTTAAATAACTCATTGTAAAACAAAAGGTATTGTTTCTCAGCTACAAATGTAACAAATCTGGAGGAATAAAAATTAAACAGGTACACTATTACACACTAAATGGCAGACTTTATATATGTGGATGATTATTCATTACTATACATCCCTCCCCCACAAAAAGCAAAATTCTAGTTTGTTTTATAGCACAGAACATTTAAAATCATACTTCCTTCAGGGGAAAGAAGGTACTTATTGGGTACAGACGATAATTTTGTATTTGTATTTGACATGTATATTCCACATTACAACATGAGAACTGCCCAGTTAAGGCCTGCTTCCAAACCTGCCTGTCTTGACAAGAACTAGTCATTGTTCAAGGGAAGATGTCTATGAGGGAAATGAGACAAAGGATTCATAAAAAGATATGATAGAATGACAAAGGAACTATCTAGGAGAAATCAAAGAAAAAAGATGCATAGCACAGAAAGATAGAGAACCTACTGGGGAAAAGATTGTTGAATGGATGCCATAGGATATATATCTAACTAATATTTAAAACTTGTTTTTAGATTAGAAATATATGAAAAAGAATATAAGAGGTTAGTCTGGAAAATGTCCAGCCATTGTTAACATAACAAGAATGGTTTGCAAGACATCACTGTAACCTGGCAGCCAAGGAGAGTGGACTGGAATGCACACGGGTGAACAACGACAACTTCACTGCACTAGTGAATAGGGGCTGTAAAAGCTAGTGAGTGAGGATGTGTACTGCGTGGCTGTCACATTCAAAATGACAGAACAACTAGAGCAACAAATCTGCATCAAATTTTGCATTAAATTTGACATTCCTCCACAGAAACTAGAGGTTGAAATCTGTCTTAATAATTTTCAAAAGGCTTTTGGGGACGATACAGTGAGTGCAGCACAAAAAAAAGTGTGGCACAAACACTTCAAAGATGGTCGAGAATCTGTTGAAAGTGACCCCCATTCTGGAAGGCCTGCAACAAGCAGAACACCTGAGAATGTTGAACGTGTGCAGGCTGCAATCCACAAAGATCAGCGACGGACAGTGTGAGAACTAGAAGATGATCTAGGGATTCCAAAAACTGCTGTGTCCGAGATTTTGACGCAGGATCTTGGCATGAAATACATGGCAGCAAAACTTGTTCCGCGGCTTTTACTACCAGAGCAGAAGGAACATCGTGCTACAGTTGCTAATGACTTGATTCAAACCACTACCAATGAAACAGATTTCCTCAATAAGGTCATAACTTTGAGGGGGACTAAGGCATCGTTGTCCTATGTATGGCGTCTTGTATCTTCTTAAATAAATGCCTCTTTTTTTCTATTGCATAGCTGGATACTTTCTAGACTACCTCATATATATCCTTTAAGTTAATGAAAATAAAAGGAAATTGGAATTTCTAGAAATCACTATAAACTCTATAGTAACGTAAATAGGTAAGTAGAAGAGGAAAATGATTAAGACAAATTTCAACCTCGGACCACTGTACATAAGCTCTAAGGAAGATGTTGAGCAGAAGGCTAAGGAATACAAAGAAAACACTCTAGTTGGGCAGCTATTACGGCTGTAAGTCAAAGAGGGAGAATTTCTCTGAGTCACATAACCTTAAATTTGATCTAATGTTAAGACCCATATTCAACAGGTTAAAATAAAAAACCATTTATTTGGGTAACCCTTACAAAATGTTGTAGAAACTCTAAAGGCTATCACATATGTAAATACTTGATACTTCGTAGAGTAATAAAACATTCTATCTGCTATACATTTAAAATAAAATATTAACAAACAATATAATCTTTTTATAAAATAAAGAATTTATTCAGGTTGCAATTTTAGGAGTGGAAAGCAGTTTTGGGAAAAAGAAATACTGATACCACACAAACAGACAGAACAGGAAACAATCTCCAACTATAAGTACTTAACACTTGAAGAAAAGTGCTTGTACTCACTTTATTAACAGCAAAGGCTGTAATGATATCAGATTCCTTATGAATAATTCTTGCTTTACCTCCAGGATATCCCAAATCTGCTTCTATCTAAATGGAGAAAAAGAAAATATAAAAATACAGTGATTTTAGTAATAGAATGAATATTATATGTAATCTATCACTTAATACTTGCATAAATTATTTTCAGAAACTCTTTAGTTATTTCAAATGCAAGTATTATGTTCCATGGTCATTATCCCCCAAACGAAATTTATTTTACAAAAGAACGTTAATTTTTTCAAACTTGCTTTTTCACATAAGATGGTTGATACTTATAACATACAACTTCATTAATCGCTTATGTTCCCAAGTTGTAATGAATTAACCTTAAAGGATCAAAACAGTTTAACTATTAAAGTAGCACTTGTTAACCACATTTCTTAGTATTATAATCCTTTGATAATATTGCATAAATTTTAAAAGATTAGATGATAAATATTTTAGGTTTTGTGGACCATGTGTCACTGCTGCATATTCTTTTTTAAAACAACCATTATAATAATATAAAGACCATTCTTAGCTCACAGCCTATATAAGAACCGGTTGGATATGGCCTGCTGAATATAGTTTACTGTCTCCTGATCTAAAGTAACATTTAATTTATAAAAGAAAAACCTGAAACCCCAAAAGGCAGAGTAGTCTGCCCAAGTCAGATATCATTTTAGTAGATGAGTAAACTATAATTCAATGTACTTTAGATGAGAGAGATATATTGGACCTTGTGCTAACCTCAGAGGTATATACAGTACTTTTGAACTCAGGAGAGAGTGTTGTATAAAATCAGCATTTACTAAAATATTTACATAAATTTTTGTTACCTCTGGAGAAAAGAGGAAGAAATTATTAAGAGTTGGGAATGTTACTAAATGTAGGATAATTTAATTTTATTTTATCCTCCCTAACCTTCAATCTTTAAAATGAATTACTATAAAATGGTTTACAACTTACTGTGAAGTACAGAGTTAATGATTTGAAATTAGAATAGAACATTTACTTCTGCAAAATTTAGACAAAATATTACCAATGCCCATCCATGGTTTGGTCACAAAACTGAGTAAGGCTAGCAGTATTCTTAAAAATGACAACTGATTGACCATATAATTGCAAAGCTGAAAGAGAACTATAAATTACCAAACCAAAAGAGCCCTATGCAAACAACTCATAGTCACTGGAAGTAAAGATGTCCAATATATTCTGATCTAAAATGCAATTTGATTACAAACATAAAGGAATTGCAGTGTTCACTAAATATTCTGTTTTATTTGAGGGCTAACTTCTAAGGAAAGTCTCTGCTCTGCTATGAGGCCCATCAACCAATAAGAACGTAAAGAATAAGATTCTTTAGTTTTATGACAAAATTCCAACGTAGTCACCTCTCTGCCTGGTATGTAAAGCCCACTAAGTGTCCACCACTCGGTTCTTAAGTAATTAAAAGTACAGAAAATTATATTTCCATGAAATAGAGGGATAAACTAATAATGGGTGGACAAAACAGTTTCACCTTCAGAGCTTCTTCAGATCTGACACTCACTGGGGTGAAAGATCTGGCAGGCATGAAATTAAAAAAAGCTTCTTTAATGTGGGAATATATTCCTGTCCTCTCATCTAGATTTACTAAAACATTGTTTAATAGTCTGGGCCCAAGATGGCCTGTGTGAGAGTCAACTGGTGGGTGGGGTGGGGATGGGAATGGTGTGTAGCATCTCAAGACCTTATGCATAGTTAATCTCAAGAACAATCAAAAGTGTTAGGAGATGAGATTGGAGAAGTGGGCAGGGTCTTAAAATCCATAATAAAGAGTTTGGATTTTATTTTAAGGCTAGAAAGCCATTGGAGGGTTTTAATAGTTCCAGGCATTGTGAGGCAAAACATAAAGCACATGTGAAGGGGTCCCAGGAAACCACCTAAGAGGCTGGTACAGTAACTGAAGTAAGCAATGGGGGATTTGATTTGGACAGCAGGAATGGTAGTATAAGTGGTTGGAATTAGGGTGAATTTTGTTAAATGGACTGAAATTGCAATATAAATAAAAGAGATGAAGCAAGATTGACTCCTTGTTTTCAGAGCTGGTAACTGGGTGAGTGAGGGTACCATTTACTGAGACAAAAGTGAAGGAAAGAGTGAGTTTGGGTTGGGATTAGGGGAAGACAGAAAATTCTGTTTTGACATTCAGGGGAGGTAACTATTAAGTTGTATATGTAAGTCTGGAGTTTAGGAAATAAATGGGAATAGTGAGATTTAAGAGTTATCAGACTATGGATGATATTTAATCCACGAGATTACCCAAAGAAAAATAACATGCTACACAGGTTTGTAGCCTAAAAGTTGGAGGGTAACAGAATTTGCCACCCCAAAATATGTCTTTTTGGCATAAAAATGTTTTAGGCTGATTAATTTTAAGAAACAGTAGACTTAGGAGGAGCTCTAAAACTCAAGTAGAAGTTATCCTTTGTAAAAGATATTTACATTTGTAAGGGAAATCTCTATTAGTAAGTTTCTCCCTAGCTGTATCAGAAAGAGGGTGATGATTTTATGTCTAGATATTCTTATCAACGCAGAAGACAAAGACTTAAATCTGCATAATATCGTTATTATTGTTTACTGTGCTTTTCCTGGTAACCTCCCATAACTGACTCACCCACTCCCAGTATCCTTTGTCTTCGGCTGAATGATTTAAGATGGTGGCTTTAGCCATTATGCCAAGTTACTCAGTTTTCCTTGGTCTTCGCATGTATACAGGAGTTATTACATTTTCGTTTGTTTTTCTCCTGTTAATCTGTCTTTTATCACAGGTATGTCTCAGTCAAGAAGCCAGAAGTAAAGAGAGAAAGTTATTTTTCTCCCCCTACAGAGCAATAGGCTATATCATAGAGCCTGGGTATGTCGTTGGCTATATTTTCTAGGTTTGTGTTAAATACACTACGATGTTCATTCAATGACAAAATTACATAATGATGCATTTCTCAGACTGTATCTCTGCTGGTAAGCGCTGCATGATTGCAGTAGCAAAAAAAAGCACTTGACAAAACCCAAAATCCTTTCCTGATTAAAAACTCTCAATGAGTTAGGAATAGAAAGAACTTCTTTAACCTTATAAAGGGTATTTAACAACAACCCTATAGAGGACATGTTACTTAATGACAAAAAACTGAATGCTTTCTCCCAAGATAAGAATGTCTGCTTTCACCATTTCTATTTAACATTAGACTAGAAGTTCCAGACAGTGCAACAACACAATGGGATATTCGCATAAAGATAAAACAAATAGATCAATGGTCCAAAATAGGATCCAGCAATAAACTTACACATATATGTTAATTGATTTTTTTTAAAAAAAAGGAAAAGGCAATTAAGTGAACATTAATCTTTTCAACGAATAGTGTTGGAACTGATATACCCATAATTTAAAGAGTAACTGTGATCCATACTTTGCATCATACAAAAAATTAACTCAAAATAGGTAATAGTTCTAACTGTAAAACTAAAATTATAAAATATCAGAGCAGAGTAGAAGAAGATCTTTGTGACTTTAGGCTTGGCAAAGATTTCTTAGATATGACATCAAAAAGAAAATCCATACACAGAATGAATTTTGATGAGGTCCAATGTTTCAATTAAGAACTGTAGTTAAAAAAAATGTAAAGAGAATGAAAGACAAGCAATTGACTAGGAGAAAATATATGCAAATCGCTTATCATGTATAAAGGATTTGTATTCAGAATACATAACAAACTGTTAAAACTCAATTAAGAAAACATACCTAATAAATACATACAAATTTGAAAAGATACTTCAACAACAAAGTTATACAAATGGCAACTAAGCACATGATCCGATTCTTGATACAAATTAAAACCACAATGAACTACCACTACACACCTACTACTAGAATGGCTAAAATAAAAGGCTGATGACCATACCAAGTGTCAGTGAGGATATGAAGCAACTGAGATTTCATACCCTGCTGCTAGGAATGTAAAACCTTTCGACCACCCTGGAAAATACTTGAGCAGTTTCTTAAAAAGTTAACCACACACCTAGAATATAATCCAACTGTCCCACCCCTAGGTATTTACACAAGAGAAAGAGACTTATGCATGACTATTCTAAAAAGTCTTATTTGAAATAGTTCCAAAATGGAAATAATTTAAGTGTTCATCAACAGGTCAATGAATCAACAAATTTAGGTACAGCCATACAATGAACACACATCAGCAATAAAAAGATATAAAATACCGAAAAATACAATATGGAAGAATCTCAAAGAAAATTATATTGAGAAAGTACATAGAAAAGAAAGACATATTGTGTAATTTCATTTATAAAAATTCCAGAAAATGTAAGCTACAACACTGGGAAGCAAACTGGTAGTTGCCTGGAGAGAAAGAGGACAAAGGTAAGAGGGGAAAAAGCAAGGGAGAAATTAAAGTTTGGGGGGTAAGGGATATATTATCCTTTTTAAAGATTTATTTATTTGTTTATTTATTTTTAGAGAGGGGGAAGGGAGGGAGAAAGAGAGGGAGAGAAACAGCAATGTGTGGTTGCCTCTCACATGGTCCTCACTGGGGACCTGGCCTACAACCCAGGTATGTGCCCTGACTGGGAATCGAACCGGGACCCTCTGGTTCCCAGCCCACACTCAATCCACTGAGCTACACCAGCCAGGGCAGGGATATATTATCTTTTTTAAAAAAAATTGATTGATTGATTTGAGAAAGAGAGAGTGACAGAGAAAAAGACAGAGGCAGCAACAGCAACTTGCCCCTCTGCCCATCCATGCATTCCTTGGTTGCTTCTTCTATGTGCCCTGACCAGAGATCAAACTCACAATCTGGTGTATTGGGACGACATTCCAACCAACTGAGATACCCGGTCAAGGCAGTTATATTAATTATCCTGATTGTACTGATGGCTTTACCCATGTACACATATGTGAAAATTAATCAAACTCTACTTTGATAAATACGGGCAGTTACTGTAAGTCAGGTATAGATAATAAAGCTGTTTAAAATAAAATTGTCACACATGACTTAAAAAACTCTGGCCAAAAAAAGGGTATAATGTTAACAAAACACAATGACTGACTTCCGATGTAGTATAATGACTATAGCAATACAACATTCTAATTAACATTTTATAAACAGAGTCAAAAGAAAAATCTTTGGATAAAAGATTCATGATAATGTATAGACTATAGTAATTAGCGATTAGTACAAGGCAAGGAATAATTTTAACTAATTAAAAGTCTGATTTATATTCTCTCAAAACTCTCAAAGGCCATTAGAAATTTCCCAAGTATAAACTACATATATTTATTTTGACAAGATTTTGGTTATAATAAATAGTTGACATCGAATCACTCTTTTTTATTCATTTTATAGAATTCTCCTATTTTACCAAATATTTGGGAAAGAATAAGAGGTGGGTTTTCACAGACTTAAAAAAATCTTTTTTTTTTTTCATTTTAATGTTTTATTGTTTGTGCTACTACAGATGTCCCATTTTCCCCCCTTCGCCCCCCTCCACCCAGCCTGCCCCCAACTTCCACAGTCAATCCCCACACCATTGTCCATGTCCATGGGTCCTTCATGTACGTTCTTTGGCTAATCCCCTCACCTTTTGAGAAATTTTTTCCCCTAAAATTTATTCTGTTGAGATGGTCTTAAAAATCCAAATGTGAAACACATGAATCATATATTAATCTAATAAAAGTTGTATCTGAATGTATGATCACAGAACATTTGCTGGTTACTTTACGGTTGTGCAAATTCTCATCCTTTGTGCCATTATTCTCTACTACTATGAGTATTTACTATACACAAGACAATGTACTATAGTCTATTTTTTACCAGTAAAATAAATGCTATATAATAGTTTTTGATATGTTTTAAGAAATTAAAATGAAAGATTTTTAACTTTAAAAGTGATACTTGCAAAAACAGAATAATACTACTATAATTCTATAATGGCTATTGTAATTACATTTTATTAAGAACTTTAGTTGTATGTACTCAGAAAAATCTGTAGCCAAAACAGGATACATTCAACTCCCTTTAAAATTGCATTCTTCTATTAATAAAATAGAAACAATGTTATGATTGCAATTTTAACTCGTTAAAATAAAAGCAGCATAAATTGAGGGAATAGTAATTTAACTGCATTAGAAACAAAGCCCGATCCAAAATTAAATGAAAACACTTTGTTTTTCTTGTTAAAGAATGCAATTTCTAATTTCAGTTGAATGAGGCTTTTGTACCTTATTGATGTTTGGCTTCTCCATCACAGAATTTTTGATGGTTTCACAGTTGTCCTCTAATGACTTCATCAAGAAAGAATAATCACATGACAAAGAGTAAAGACGAGATGTAACATGGCAAAATACTTGGGATGTTTTTTAAAATTAATTTTAACCCAATTTACTAGAAAGCAACATTGGACTGAGTTATTAGTTTTTAAATTTGATATATCTTAAAAGAAGAATGTGTGGGGTGAATGGTAAGGGCTAGGACAAACTTAAACCCTTAGAATCCATTAACAACCACTGTAAATTTTATTCTATCTCCTAAGAAAGTTTTACTCATTGAACTTACTTTGAAATGTTGACATTAAAGCAAGATTGTGCTTCCAGTAATTTATATTTCAAATTTCAGAGCTACCGGTGCCAGAGCACTCTCAACTGAAAATGAAAGCCATTGTTCTTACACAGCACTATATCTGTCTCAATTACGACATCTCACTCCTCATGAAAACCTCCTGACTAAAGCAATCTGACTGCTAGGTTTCTAATTCTCTCCTTGTCTTAATTTAGCCAGAAATACTCAACAAACTGATTAGAGTCACACATGCTTCTTCTTCTTCTCCTTTTTATTTGTGAATAATAAAAGTATACTTATTTTTTATTAATTTAGTATATGTGTCTCCGTAAACATATTAATACTATACTGTAAAGTTGTGATTTAAAAGTATAGAGTCTCTCTTTTTTAAAATTAATTTAAAGGTGTGACACTGGTTAATAAAATTGTGTTTCAGGCACACATGCTTCTTAAAAAGGGATATTAGCACTAGTTAGAGTAAGCTGGTTCAAGACCTTTAGTTTTTCTCAGAAAATGAAAGAAAACAGAAAAAGAAATTAGGGGCAAGGTGATAGCTGCCAAGCATTTTTTTTTGTTTGTTTGGTTTTGGTCAGGAATGATTCAGATATAGTCTATTTGCAGCTATCTTCACTTAATTTCCAAATAAACACAGATAGGGAAGACTTTCTACGTTAAAGATGCATGTATCACTGAACTACATTATAAAGGAAAAGGAAGATCTGAAGATACACCAGAATTTTAACATCAGATGAAGAAAATTCATTTTCAAATGTTTTATAAAGCATCAAGAAAACAGCAGCACTTTGAAAATATTCTCCATAATCTCCCATCCAAAATACAGGATTTGTCATGTATCTACTGCCTAATCATCTGAAAAATCAGAGTGATTTGAGCTTAACTATTTAAGTATAATCAGCATTTTATTAAAAAAAATAAAGGGAATGCAGGTAACATTGTTAATAACAAAAACAGGCTAGTCAACTTTCCACTAAAGATTAAATAATTTTATAGCAACTCTGTAAAGTTCGTATCTTATTTTGTTCTACCCAATCTATGTTTTACTATAGAAAATTTTCCTTTTTGTATTATTCCCTTTATCAAAATATCCCTACCTTTAAGAGTATCACCATCAAGAATAAAACAACAAAGTGGTAACATTACATTTCTAGTAACTACCATTAATCGTGTTAAGTTTTTAAATACGTTAAATGTACTAGTTAAAACATTGCAAAATAAAATTTATTATACTCATTTTGCAGATTAAATAAAATAAAATACAGAGAAAATACAGGATGCGGCAGAAGTAAGGCCTGCTTGAGTGTGGTTGGTAGGGTAATAATATGGGTGTAATAATTTTTAATTTGAACATTTCACCTAAAATGTCATATGGTGTGCTTGAGTGTGATATTGTTATGTTACAGAATTACATGCTTATGATTTTGTAATAAAAAGTGAAAAGTGGCATCATTTGTGCCAGACCCTGTATTTAGCTTACTATAATGGTTTTAGTCCAACATTCATATTACTGCTTTTGATTAAAATAATTATAATACAAAAATAACTTTACTCATTTATCTGCTGTTCTGCCTTACTCATTCTGGCTTCCTTATGTCGTTCTATTCCCTGAATTCTAACTAAACAATCTAGTTGGACAATAGTCTTTTTGTTTTTGTTTGAGAACTATTTCATCTCCCAAATACACTAAATATATTAGAGGTAGAGAAATGTTTTTATTTTTACAACTATATTAATCAGATATGACAATTTTTTTTAAAAAATAACTTAGTACTTGTTTTGCCAAATGTGCATATTCATATAACAAGGTACATTAGAGAAACCAAAGAAGTAACAGCACAGTAAATTTTTTTTTTAACATCAATGTGTGACAGAAACATTGACTGGTTGTCTCTTGCATGTGCCCCGACCAGGGACTAGGAATGCAACCCAGGCAAGTGCCCTGACCTGGAATAGAACCTGCAACCTTTTGCTTTGCAGGATGCCACTCAACCAACTGAGCAATGCAGGTCAGGGCTCACATGCTTTTTATACCAAGCAATGCAGCAGGTGCTTTATACATTATTGTCAGAATGCTTTAACTTGTAATAAATTATTTTAGGCAAAGATATATTTAAAATAAGTAATATCACCTCACCAGTAAGCATATGTCAATTAGTTTGACACTCTTATTCATTTTTATAACTTTATTCATCAAAAAATTTGCTTAAAACAGTTTTAATGGTACTTCATGTACTAAATAATATATATCTTACTTAAAGTTATACAGAAATACGTCTATTTGTATTATATCTATTGTATTTATTATTTGCTCAGATTTCAATGTTATACTAAAGTGTACATGTCAATAGTCTTCAAAGTTAGGAAAAACACTATATATTGTTTCCTTGCTTGGCTAATCAAATATATTTATATAAACAGGAAAATACTAATTAATAGCATGTGTAATTGCCTCTTATAAATTAATGGTTAAACTGAGAGACAATGAAATATATGTAATTATCCTTTTTTTCAATGAGGTTAGATTTTTTCCTTTTTTTTGATGAGGTTGCTTTGTGTTAACAACTTCTCTATTAAGAAGCCATTCTACTTCTAATTTACCCAACTGAAATATCTTTCTTTTTTCCTTTCACATCAAAAACTGTACAAAGCTTACCGTCAGACTACTTCAGTGCATCTCAAAATCTAATCTACAGACCAGTAGCCAGTTTTGAACTCTTTATTACTGGTCCATGAGAAGATAGGGAACTAACTATATCACTCAATCCACTGTTTAGTTTACCTGATATTTTTTAATAGCAAAATTGTTTCAATGAAGGAAACAAAAAATTTACAATCAGGTGTAAGTTCCCCATATCATCAAACTGAATCTTTTTAGTAGCAGTGAACTGAGAAAAATAATCATTGTAATTATAATATCAAGGCGTAATCAACCAGTTATAATATTATTATAGAGTTTGCAAAATTTAATAAAGAAGCATAATCAATAGGATAAAAAGAAAATGTACATATTTGACATGTTTTCAATATATAAACCTAATGTCAATTAAACTTCTAAAGTAAACTTCTTTTAACTGTTCCATGAAAATCATGGGAACTTTCTACTTTTTCCTCTTAAACTGGTGATCATGATAGCTCAAAACAGGAAACAAAGATAGGGAATCTTAAATAATACCTTTTGGGGGGAAAAAGTCCCAAACACATCTGAGTTAGTTACTTTAAATAAAATAGATTTAAGAAAATACTGACCTTCTCTTTCCTTTTCAATTACTTTTCTATATGTTAACTGCATAAGATATGCTGATGATAAAAAAATGAGTCTATAAAAGCAACTTATTCTTTATGGTTATATAATACAAAAGACTTCAATAATAAAATAATAAACAGGATTTAACTTATACAAACCTCATTTAGACACCTTTTCTTTGTGAATATATTTCTGATAAAGGTTTCCTGAATTTCTTCTTGCTTCACCAAATACTGCCAAAGTCTCTTCACAGAGAGTGCCAGGTGGTGTTTGGATCTACAGAGAGACAGCATATTTAATTATACACTCCAGAGACTTCTGATTCACTTGACCACACTTCCTTGGTGTTATATAAATATGTATAATGATAATTAACTAGAGTCAGACCAGATCATCTAGGGCCTCAATCAGCAAATTTTTTCTTAAAGGACTGCATACTAAATATTACAGGCTTTGTAGGCCAGACGGTCTCTCATACAATTACTCAACTCTGCCAATGAAGTAGAAAAGGAGCCAGAGATGATATTAAAATGAAAGGTTGTAGCTGTCATTCAATAAAACTTTATTTATAATGTAGGATGAGGGGTGAATTTGGCCCCGGAGGCTGCAGTTTGCTGATCTTTAACCTAGGAATATAATAATTATGTTCCCTAGAAGAGATCTACAAGCAGAGCTGTTCCAAGTGTTGTCTATGAACACATACCAGTCCAAGAAGTCCGTCACTGATGTGCATGAGGTAAGAGCTTGTGAAAAAATGTAAATGAACTATGTTATTAAGTAACTAAATACATTGTTGAGTTCAGTTAATATTTTTTATAGCAAGACTTTGATGAAGGAAGCACTGTACTGTTTTACTTTTTGGTGCAAACACTTTACTCCTCAAATAGCAAATCCGCTTGCTAACTGGCTATTTTGAACAGTCTGCCTTTCATTTTCGAAATTAAAGTTCATTGGATCACAACCATGCCCATTCACTTACTACTTATTGTCTATAGTTGCTTTCACTCTACAATAGCAAGTTTGAATAGTTGCCACAAGGATTAATAAGGCCTCCAAAGCCTAAAATATTTACTTATTTGGACTTTTGCAGGTAATGTTTGCAAACCTCTGGACTACAATATGTTCACACGAAGTGACAGATACAAGCTTACAACAGCAAATTAAACACAAAAGGATTTAATTTTTTTTGTTTAAATACTACCAGAAAACACTCTGATGTAGTTAAAAAACAGTATCCATAGAAAAACCTACTTGAAAGGAGTATTTGTAGGTTCCAGCAAAGCTTTGTGGCGGAGAATTGCAGGACCTGCAGATGAACTATCTTCAGAAATATGACTTGCAATATAGTTTTGAGGTGGCCCACCATGGATTTCAAGTCGTCGGAGAAGAACTTGCTCCCAACATTGAAGAGTTTTTAGAACTGCGTGACAAAGTGGTGAACAAACAGGAAGCTCTAAAACAAGAAAATAAAATTGACCTGCATTTATCTTCTGCAGTAAATTATAAGAATGACTGAGATATTAACATACATTTTAGCAGAGATGTGAAGAGAGGCAGGCACAGAAATCTAGAGAACTAAAAAAAGAATGTCATACATCTGTGTAACATTTCAACATAATTAGGTGGCCAAGGACTAAAGCAAAAAAGGGCACCTGAGTTGAAATTACATCAGAGCTTTACTACTACTACTTGGAATAATATTTATGACATAATTTAAATGACTGCTATGTCAATCACTGCTTATGACTTTAATATGAAAAAAGGTACCTGAATTTTATAAAACTATGTCTGGGAAGAAAATTAATTGCTTTAAACCTTTGTATCAGTCCAATTTCTGAATGGCATATAACTAAGGTTTGCTTAGAAAATAAAATAATACACAAAAGTTAAAAAAAGTTACATAATACTATAAAACTCAGTACTTTCCAGTTTTATACTTCCACACTCTTAAATCCTAACCCCACCCTCAAATTTCAGTGATTCCCCCTATTTACCTACAAAAATCTAAACACGCTTGTACTGTGAATTCTTGAATTTAGAATTGATCTTCTGATACACTACTATGGAATATGAGAATAAGCTCCTCTCTCTATCATTCCAATATAATCACAAAATTTTTTGTTACACTGCTATTTTAATCTTTACTTTTTAATATTGATATTTAAATACAGATGACAGCTGAATCACTTGGTATACTATCATGCACTTTTCTTTCCTGTACAAGCTTTTCTCCCTTAGAGTTAACAATCACTAAGTTTTTGCATTTACTTAGTTTTCTATGTGTCTACCACTATTAAATCTCCCAATACCTCAGCTATAGCTGTAAATACAGTCTCAATACAGTCAATCATTGCAGGTTCATATCCCCTGCTTTCTTGGATATTGTCCTCCTAAGAGCACCTAACAATATGATACATATTATTTATAGACAGATGGTTTGGTTAACAGAAACCTATCTTCTACCAGAGGAAGTTATTAAACTTTTCTCCATTATTTGAAAAAATACAAAATAGTAAATCAAAAGCAGTAACTATTAATTCATGTTAAATTACCTGCAAGATCATGACCTGCAAAGGGATAGAAAGTCTTCAAATTGTTGAGTACCAACTGCACCATTGCCAAGCGCATCAATGACCAACTAAAAGTAAAGCAATAGATCTGTTAAATATTTATTTAGGAATTTAGAAGAGTACACCACTACTCTCTACCGAATGATTCCACTACTAGTTAACTTACCTGGAATATATACATCCAAAAAACCAAAAAACCAAAAAATATGCATGCAGCTACTCACATCTGCATTACCTACAATAGCAAAAGACTGTCATTTTACTGTTCATAGTTTTGACATTCTTCTTTTTCTCAGATAAGTCCCTTTAACATCTCATATAATGGCTTGGTGATGATAACTCCTTTAACTTGACCTTATCTGGGAAGCACTTTATCTGCCCTTCCATTCTAAGTGATAGCTTTGCTGGATAGAGTAATCTTGGATGTAGGTCCTTAAAAATTTATATTCTTCTATCATACCACTAACAGACCATGTCTTAATAATTTTGTTTTATCTCAAATATACCTTTCAGGTATAATCAACATACTAATAAAAGCAAGATAACAAACATACCATCACTCCTACATGTAAGAATAATGCTCACTGAGGGTGAGCATTTTGAACATTTATGATTTTTATCAGATGTGGAAGTCATTTTTGAAATATTAATCAATGATGTTAGAATACTAGTATTTTACTGAAAAAACATATTTTCTAGGCTAAAACAGTAGGGTTTATTTATATCAGGGAGCAAAAATCAAGGAATAATCTGACTGCAGTATTTGTGAGGACTGATAAAAAGTATAGGTCATCCATTCATGGGAAATAAAAAAATTAACTGTGGAATTATTGTTAAGTAAAGGAATTTACCAATTTCAACTAAAGAAGTCTGAATTATAATGTGTTTTAAGTCCCAAGCCTCTTTTAAAAACCATTATATATGACATGATTTTTTTTTAAAAGCTTAAAATTAAGTACTGTATTTTTTTGGACTATAAGATGCACTCCCTCCCAAATTCTGGAGGAAAATGGAGGTGCATCTTATAGTCCAAATGTAGCTTAACTAGCTGTTTACATTTACATCGGTGAAATATTATATTATTTATGTTATTAAATATTTTACCACATTTTTTGCCTCAAATTTTTTTTTCCTATTTTCCTCCTCTAAAACCTAGGTGTGTCTTATGGTCTGGTGCATCTTATAGTTCAAAAAATACAGTATTCCATACCTGTATGAATTTGAATTAGAATGCTCTTGGAGATGGAAATCTGAATCTAAAACATCATCATCATCATCATCGTCGTCATCACTATCCAGACTTTCCTCTGAATCGTATTCTCCTCTACTTAGGGAAGGGGGTAGAAAAGGCTAAAATGAAAAAGTTACAGAATTTACCATTCAACTTTCTGATTTAATACATTTAATAACATAGTCCAATATTAGCCATTTATCCCATTATTGTATACTTCATTATAAGAAGTAAAAACCAGCATTTGTTGCTGCTTTTTTTTCTTTTTGACATTCTATGCCTTAGACATCACTTTACACAATTCCCTTACTTTATCATCCATTCAAGAAAAAATTTATCAAGTATCTATTGTGTTAAAAAGCATACTTGAGCACTTACTGGTGTTGCTCAGTGGACTGAATGCTGGCCTGGGAACCAAAAGGTCACCAGTTTGATTCCCAGTCTAGGGCACATGTCTGGGTTGTGGGCCAGGTCACCAGTAGAGGGTGCACGAGAGACAACCACACATTGCTGTTTCTCTCCCTCTCCTCCCCCCTTCCTTCCCCTCTCTAAAAATAAATAAAATTAGCCCTGGCTGGTGTAGCTCAGTGGATTGAGCGCGGGCTGGGAACCAGAGGTTCCTGGTTCGATTCCCAGTAGGGGCACATGCCTGGGTTGCAGGCCAGTTCCCCAAGGAGGGCCATGTGAGAAGCAACCATACATTGCTCTTTCTCCCTCCCTTCTCCTCTCTCTAAAAATAAATAAATAAAATCTTTAAAAAAATAAATAAATAAAATTAAAAAGATTTTAAAAGTAAAAAGTATAGTTGATATAAAAATTTTTAAGACATACACACAGTCATTGCCTTCACAGAGCTGACATTCTAAAGAGAAGAATAGGCAAATCGTGCTAGAAAGGAAAAAAGACATTGTAATCGATAACATTAACAAAAATTGAGATACACTGAGCATGAAAGGACTCTGAAAAGTGGCATTTAAGTGAGACGTAAAGGGCAAGAAAAATAGGGAAGAAATAAAGACAAAAGGGAAGAAAATAATTTCAGGCAACAGAAATAGTATGCAGAAAGGCTTTAATATGGGGGAAAGTTTGGTATAAAAAAATAACAGGATATGTTGGGATAAAGGCGGAAAGAGAATGGAAGATGACAGGTCAGGCAGGGCTTTTACAGGTCACAGTATATAGAGTGTAATGGAATGCCACCAATGAGTTTTAAGTAGAGGACAGGTACTGAGACCTGTATCTTAAGAATATTACTATTACCACTCATTTATGAGAGAAAAGTCAAATTCAAGAGTAGAAATGGAGACATTGGTAACTAAGACAAGAATTGTTAGTCTACATACAGGTGTTAATGATGGAGATGAAGAGGAGTAACAGAGTCACAGTATATTTTGGGGAAAGTATTGATAGATTTGCTGATAAATCTGGAGAGCAAGGGAAATAGAGGAAAAAGATGATTTCTAGGTTTTTGGCTTGACCAACTATAAGTAAAAAGATGCAATTTACTAAAACAAGAGGACTTTGGTTGTGAGGGGGGTAGTGATGGAGAAAATAAATACCAAAACCCAAATCTTTAAGATCAAGATTCACAGGTAAGGTAGAAAAAGGATGAAGAACAGAGACTATGAAGGAATAAACAGTAAGATTAGGGAGAAACTAGAAGAGACTGGCATCTGAGAATAAGAGTTTAAG
The DNA here is from genome assembly GCA_004026765.1 of Micronycteris hirsuta. Classification (NCBI taxonomy): domain Eukaryota; kingdom Metazoa; phylum Chordata; class Mammalia; order Chiroptera; family Phyllostomidae; genus Micronycteris; species Micronycteris hirsuta. The sequence goes on along the minus strand of PVJI01002752.1, from coordinate 107,002 downwards.
TATTTCAAGGAGGAAATGGTCACATGTACTGAATACTGCTAAAAGGTCACATAAGATGATGATCGAGAAGTTTCAGTTATATGTGATATGGGAGCCACCTGAATCTCAACAACAGCAGTTTCAGCAGGGTTGTTGTGTCCAATGTCATACAATAGGTAAATATAAAAGGGATCTAAGGTAATAGAAAGAAAATGTAGTACCCCCTTATCCATGGTTTTGCTTCCTGTGGTTTCAACTGTATGTGATCAACTGCAGTTCAAAAGTATCAAATGAAAAATTACAGAAATAAACAATTCCTAAGTTTTAAAATGCATGCTGCTCTGGGTAGTATTACGAAATCTTGCATTGTCCCATTATCCTGCCCAGGACATGTATCACCCCTTTGTCCAGAGTGTCCATGCTGTAAATGTTACCTGCCGATCAGTCACCCAGTAGCCATCTTGGTTATCAGACAGACAGTTGTAGTATGACAGTGTTTATAGGAACCCTATAGTAGCCAAGCACCTACGTTGCTCATCTCACTCCATCTTATCACATAAGCATTGTATCACCTCATATCATCACAAGGGTGAGTACAGTACAATTAGATATTTCGAGAGAGAGATACCACATTCACATAACTATTAAGTTTATTGTCATTATAATTGTTCTATTTCATTGTTATTGTTGCTAATCTCTTACTGTGCCTAATTTATAAATTAAACTTTATCACAGGTATGTATGTATAGGAAAAACATAGTATATGCAATTGCCCTTGAAAATATGGGTTTGAACTATGTGAGTTCACTTATATGGGATTTTTAGTGGATCCACATAGTTCGAACCTGTGTCAACTGTATTTTTAATCTGTGGTTGGAAATCTGCATATGCAGAAGGCCGACTAGAGTTGTACATGAATTTCAACTGTGTGTGTGTGTTGGGGGAGGGGGATTTGGAACATATCCCCTGCAGATGGGAGAGGGGACTACTGCATATAGTTTTAAAAAGTTGAATAAGAATAGAAAATAGAGAAATGGGATAACAACTGTAAAATTTTGGGGATCAAAGCAGGATTTGTAATGGGAGACAGGAAAGCATAATTCTGTACTGCTGAAAGGAGCCAATAAAGAGGAGAAAACTGAAGACAAAGCAAAGAACAGAGAAGAAAAGCAAGGATGGGATTCGGAATAGACCTGGAGTCTTTGATAGGATGGACTCTTCATAATAACAGGAGGAAAGAATAAGATGGGAGAAAATATATTTACAGCTTCATTAGTAGGATGATAAAAGAGTTTTGTCTGATTCTATTTTTTTAATAACTTAAGAGATGAGGTCATCAGTTAAGAGTGAGGATGGAAGAGATGTAGGAAATTTGAAAAGTTATAAAATCTTCTGTCTAGGGAAGCCTAATAAAGAAACACAGCAGGGAGGACAGAACTTCTGGAACAACTGAGTGAGGAGGTTGGTAAGTCCTTTCCCAAAAAGCAATAATAAAACTACACAAAATTGTCAAAAAGAATTTAAAGATATTGGAAATTGACCAAATGCATGTAACACATAAAGCAATTTTCAGGAAAAATCTACTCAATCTTTGGTAAATAAGAATCGGGCATTTTGGCCAGGGGCTACTCTCATCCCCACTCCTGCCACTCTGTGGTGCAATTGTTCTACCAGGGCCAGAATGGCAGTCTGTGAAGACTAAGAACTCTGCTTCTTGGCCAAGGGGGCTGACTTTAATAAAAATTCTATGCCCAGTGACACTATCAAAAACAACAGATATCTCAGTAGTAAACAATTAGGGAAGGCTAACATCTCAACTATCCTGATGCTATGATACAGATTGAGGCAAGAGCAGACCAATCAGAAATTTAACAAGATTCAGGAACAAGAAGACCTTGCTAATCAAGACTCTTGCATCCAGCAAATCTATGCTTCAAAAATGAAGGTAAAATAACAATATTCCCATATAAATGAAGTGCTAGGAAACATTTGTTCACTGAATAAATGATTCTGCAAAAGGCAATGAGGAAAGAGGAAATTCAAATGCCCTTATTTACACTGAAGCATATAAGATACAATAAAAATAAAAGCAGCTGCTTAATAGGCCAGGGGCATGGGTGTCAAGAGAAAATAGCAAGGTGTCAATTAATTTAAGGCAATAAGAAGAATGTACAGAGGGTGAGGACGTGAAGAATTTGGCCGGTCACAGGAGAAGGAGATATACACAGGCAATTCTTGCTTTGCGTGTAGTGCAGGAATGTAAAAATGACTATGCAAGCTGAGGCCATGTAAAGCAATCTTAACAATCAATGGAAGATTAAAATGTTCTGTGACTGTTAAAATATTTGTCAAGGCACTAGAAACTCTTACAGTCAGCTAGGGAAATTAAAATATAGTAAAAATAGTATTTATTTTGTATACTGTAATTAAAGTATGAGAAACACTGAGAATTAAAGTGTCTTATTTTTTTGTAAAAAATTCATTGAGTACTTTAATAGCACTTGCTGCCTTCTAACTATAATTTAGGACAAAGCAAGCATCTTTTCTAATCCTTGGCAAATTGTCATACTCCTATCTATGTCTGTATCAGCTTCCAACATTTTATGCTTTGTGCTTTCAATTTTGTGAAATGTGACCCAGAGTTCCTTTAATGGGAAGTTTTTTCTTCCAATATCACTATCTCTGGAACATCTTCGCCCTTTCGTCACGCATTCCTCATTTATGTTGATGAGCTGTCATTCACAAGATTGCTCTGGCCGTACATCTACAGTCTCTTGAATGACAGCAGTGTCAATAATCCCAAAGCTGGCTAATTTTTCTGTAACTTTACATTTGATTGGAATTTCACTTCCAGTACTTTCACTTTTCAATTGTTTTTGTTGCACTTTTAGCAGCGTTAGCCAATTCCCTCTTCTAATTATCCAATTTTATAAAATGTCACTTGGGTTTATCCTGGGAGACAAGGAGGCAGGATACCACCACTTTTTCTGACTGTTATGAACGGAATAACAGGCACTAAATGACCAATCACTGTCAGACTTTGGAAGAACTGCTGTGATTAGTCTCTGATCATGAAGTGCGTCTGTTAATTTTCATTGTAATTTGTGGACTGAAAAGCTAGCAGGGAACTTTGTACTTTATGCAATTCCTCATATTTAATATACTGTGGTAAACTGAAACTTGAACCATGTTGTTGAGAGACTGATGTTATTTAATTAAAAGAGGTAAATGAAATTTGTATATACCGGAACAATGTAGTACTGCCTGTAGTATAGAAAAGGAATAAGAATATAGATGGCACATGAACTTCTTACAGTCTTGATTCCTTAATTACTAACAAGTATTGCACACTGGCATTAAGGTGTTGACCAATTTATCTTTTTATCTTAATAAGAACTTTATTTAAAATGCAAAAATCATAATTTATCAAAGAACACTCTTAAAAACTTGTTGTATATATTGACAAACTATTTTAAGATATGTTCTTTGGTAATGTAGCCTAGTAAAATGGAAATTTTCTAAACCAGGGTGGAAAAATATTTGGAAGCACCAATAATTACACTTATTTTAAACACTTTCATTTCCATTTAACACATAAATATTGATCTGGACAGCACTTTTATTACCTTGGCTATGAAATAGTCCCAGATACTGAGCTCAGGTGGGATGAACTTCTCTTTGACTGTCAATGACTCCTGGCTTACTGGTGGTGAGGAAGAGGTCGGTGGGACAGATTCTCTGCCAGACATTTTTGATGGCCTAAATAGTTTAGTCTGTTTCTCTCCTTCTTCCACTAGTGAAGAAACTAATAATAACAAAATAAAGTATTATTAAATAAGTACTATTTTCATTGTATAAGACCTAAGGCTAACTACAAATAAGAACACACACACAACTGAGAATCATCTTATGATGGTAAGGAAAAAAAATAGGTAGAATAAATAAGTGAGGCAAAAATAACTTTGTATAGCTATCTCTGCTTTTATCTCACTCCCTAAATGTTGACTTACAGGATGTAATATCTGCTTATAAATGAGCCCAAAATTTAGCTAAGACCATGATAGAAAATTATCTACATTGTTCTGTTTTGCTGTTTAAGAACATCATAGCGAAGCCCTGACTGGCATGGCTCGGGTGGGCGCTGTCCCGCTAATCAAAGGGTCGTTGGTTCCTGACAGGGGCACACTCTTGGGCTACAGGTCTGGTATCAGCTGGGGCATGTGTGTGGGACAACAGATGGATGTTTCTCTCTTACATCAATTTTCATCTCCCTGTCTTTCACCCCCACTTTTCCTCTCTCTGGGTTGAATAAATAAAATCTTAAGAAAAAAAAGAATATCATGGAGTCAATGTTAGTTAAAGGCAACAACTCATGAGATTCTTCAGTAACCACTGGCTTTTTAGCTAAAGATAAAAGTACATTTTCACTGAAAATATTTAAAAAATCCAAACACATAAGTACTTAATTAACTGATTTAGACTTTTAGAAATTTGAAAGAAACTTGAAACTTCAAGATGGAATTTTCTAGTCAATGGAATAACAAAGACATAGAAAATGTAATCTTTGTTGTTTTAACTTCTAAACATTTAACAGTATTCTTTTAGTATTTTACCTTAGAATATTAAGGGTATCAGCATATGAAAACAAGCATATACAAATCTTTAATTAACACGAAATCACAGGATACAAATCACCAGTAGAGAATCAAGGATCCTAGACACAGGCATAGTCTGACAGGCAAACAACTCCACACTGAGGCACATTAATATTCTCCTTCAACGGTTTCAGTGAGAATTTACTTACCTCCCAAATGAATGCAATAATTATGCTGTAATAAATTTTGATTATTTTAAGCTCCTCAGCCTGCATAAACACCATGCTCATGCACTGTATCAAGCAACAGCCAAGCTGAGATTAACAGAAAAATTTAGCTACTTCAGAAAAAGGAAATTAAACTGAGTAAAATTAGTATCCTAAGAGTTTGCTAAAAAATAGTATGATTATTATATAATCTTTCAAAAGATTTTAAAAGTAATCGTCAAATTAAATGTGTTATTTTTTCCTTTGTTCTTATTAGTAATTGTTAACCAACCATCACGTTTCCAATATACTTGTTGAATTTCTCATTATGTAGAATATTTATAATATAAAGGTATTTCTTTACCTTTCAAATAATTAATGTTATGGTTTAAGACAAATTTATCATTTGACTTTAACACTACTATTTTGGCTTTGTTTTTAGATTATTAGTAGGTTTCATAAAAGCTTGGAGATCTCTGAAAAATAAAACTTGCAAACAATGCTAAATTAATACATTTTGTCTAGATTGCTATTTTATAAAAATGTAGTTTTTAAAGTAAATCATCAGATGGTTTTTAAAGTGAGAAATCATTTGAAAGTATAGTCCGTGAACTCAGACATGTGACATGAAAAAGAGATTAACCGCACTCGGGGGAAATATTTAAAATTACAGACCCAATGCCAGAAGTATGAACCTATTTATGAAAACACTACTGACAAACAAGGACAATATGGGGAAAATGGCAAACGGGTGCACAGTACTGACTGTTATGTAACTTGAAATGTTGTCAATCAAAGTATCTGAGTGATACCTTCCAGCAAACAAATGGTCTATAATTCATCATTAGGATAGATGCTTCCTCTTCTCCCTTAAATTGCAGCAAGACCTAAGATAATTTTATGCTTAAATCACATTGAGTTAGAGTGGTCATGAAGTTTAGGGGCAGCAATAGTGATTATTTAGCCATTGGGTACTCACTGCTTGTTTTGAAAATGTTATTAAACATCAAAAACTTCTGCTACTTCTTGGGTGAAAAATGATTTTATTGTTTCCATTATTAATGGGGTAAATTGGGTACTTTATACTAGTAATAAAATTTAAAAAATCAAAATTAGGGAGAAATGAAAAGGAACTTGAGATATAGAGCTTATGGACTATAAGGAGCACGAATAAGTAAGAAGGTGGGTAAAGAAAACTGAGGTATATAAGGGAAAAAGGACAGAATTATGTATTGACATGAATTAAAAAATAAATTTCTTAGCTGCTTGGGATTCACAGAATGTACTTTTTAAAAGTGGGCTTCCATGTCACGATTGTGGACTGAACATGCAAATATACCTTCCTTCCCCTGTAAGAAGCTGTATCCTCATCCCTAGCATGTTCTGAAGTGGTTTTCTTAGAATTATGGAAGTAACACCCTAAAGAACTCAGAACAGAATAGAGAGTGGTTGAGGCTACACATAAGGAAAGGACATGGGAGGTACAAAGGAGTGAGAAAGACAATATTGTTTTTATCATTAAATTCTTCTGTACTGCTATATTTGTTACCACACACTTCTATTGCTTTCATTAAAATTAAAACATAAGAGCAGGGCTAAAGAGTTAACACTTACATTTTTCAGTATATCATTTTAAATCAGACACAATAGCCCTGGCCAGGTGGCTCAGTTGGTTGGAGCATGGTCCCTTACACCAAAAGGTTGCTGGTTCAACCTCAGGTGAGGGCACGTACCTAGATTATGAGTTCAATCCCCGATAGGGGTGAGTACAGGAGGCATCGATCGATGTTTCTCTCTCTCTCTCTCCAAAATCAATACATATATCCCAAGGTGAGGATTAAATAAATAAATAAATAAAAGAAAATTTATATTCTGAACTATTTTAAACCAGACACAACAGCCCTGGCCAGGTGGCTCAGTTGGTTGGAGCATCGTCCTGTAAAACAAAACACTGCAGGTTCAGTCCCCATCAGGGCACATAACTAGGTTGCTGTTTGATACCTGGTCAGGGCACATACAGGAGGCAACAGATCAATGTTCTCTTTCACATCCATGTGTGTGTGTGTCTCTCTCGCAAATCAATAAATATCCTTAGGTAAAGATTAAGAAAAAAAAAAATTGACTTCAAAGTAACACACAGAACCATCTCATTCTCCACTTCTCAATCTACGGCACCCTTATCCATGGGGCTACTGAAAAGTATGCCAGAGTGTGCATAAAGCCTCAGGAGGCGTATGCCCTGGACCTTCAATTTTAGCTCCAATTCCTTTTCTTTTTTGGGGGGGAGGGGAAAATAAAGAACTGATGATTTAAAACATTTTACATTGAAAGCAACAGATATGGAGAAGATAAAAGTCATGTAAGTTTAAGATAAAATAGATAATGGGGGGAAAAGAGAGAAGGGTTGTCAAGGAACATGTATAAAGGACACCTGGACAAAACCAAAATGGGGTAGGACTGAGGGTGGGAGGTGGAGATGGCTGGTGTGGGGGGAAGTGGTGGGGGGAAGTGGAGACAACTATACTTGAACAACAATAAAAAAATTTTTTTTAATAAAAAAAGAAATGCAAAAAGAAAAAGAAGATAAAATAGGCTTCTTCCCTTCAGCAAGGTAATTCAGTTTAAGAGGTTTCCTAAGAAGAATATATTCATTCTCCTTTTTCATTAGGGGTGTGAGAACTACAAATATGTGTGAACACAAGTTATGTATAAAAGAAATTCTCGAAATTAAATTGAAACATGATTTTACAGGTAAATTTCAAAGATTCCTAAAAGGAAAAGACAAAATCAGAAGATTAAATAAGCAGTGAATTTAAGGCTCTTCTTAATCCTCAAAGAATAAAATTAGTGATAAAATAAAATCAGATGACATTATCCAGATTTTACAAAGACTGTTTGACTCTCAAGGTCTTCCTAGGATCATTACTTCACACAGTACCTTGCACCTGCTTCATAAATAGCTATAAAAATGAACTGATAAGTATCTTAATAGAAAGTAGTGATCTGTCTCCAAATCAAAGAGCAAGGTAGTCTCCAAGGTAGTTGGGTGTTCAAAATGATTCATTGAAATGTGGAAGGAAAATATTACAATTTGCATTTAGATTTATTTTTTAATAGGTAGACGGGTGAAGGAAAAAAAGGAGGAGAAAAGGGTTTCACAACAATGTAAATGTACTTATCACTACTGATCTGTACACAAATGATTACACAAAGGGGAGAGAGAAAGGAACAAAGGAGCAGTAGAGAGGGGAAGGGGGCAGAGGGAAAGGAGAAGGCACAAGGGGAAGGAAGAAGGAAAAGGGCTGGGAGAGAGAAAAGAGAAGGGAAGAGGAAGAAGGAAGTAAAAATTGTTAATGTTTAATATCTGTACCATAAATGGTACATGTTATTTATTTAACAATGTACACATATTGGGGTTTTGCTCAAGCAAGTTTCATGGATAGGTAACTGCCCTGGAGTACTACTTTTCAATCACCCTGCTGGCTACAGTATGGATCTGTAAGGTTTCAGCCCAAACTCAACAGACTTATTAAAAAACTGAATGCAATACACACACACACAAAAGGAAATACTATTCAGGTGTAAAAAGGAAGGAAATCCTGTCACATGTTTCAACACAGATGAACCTTGAGGACATTATGCGAGACGAAAGAAGAGTCACAAAAAACCAAATACTTAAGACTCCGTTATATGAGGTATTGAAAGTAGTCAAACTCACGGATACAGAAAGTAGAATGGTGGTTACCAGGGGATGGGGAAACGGAAACGGGGAAGATGTTGTGTAATGGGTATAATTTTCAAATTTATAAAATAAAAAAGGTCTAGAGATTTGTTTCACAACAATGTAAATGTATTTATCACTACTGAACTGTACACAAATGGTTAAGATAGTATATTTAATCTGTTTTTGACCACAAAAATTATATAAAGAAAATACATTAAAGCTATTTCATTGCAGCATTTAGCACTGCCAGAAATATTAGAAAATGGGGCTGGACATAGAGATCACATGCTTAGTCTCAGAAATAGTGATGGAGTCTTGGTGAGAGTTTCATAAAAGGATATTTATCTGTAAAATTTTATATATGTGTATTTCTTAGCATTACTTTTATCTTCTATGCTTTCTCTACCCTTATTATATAAGAATTTGCCTTCCCTAGTAGTTATGAAATGAATATAATGTTTTTTAAACTTTAAAATTTTTATTATGTGGCCCTGGCTGTTGTGCTCAGCGGACTCAGTGCTGGCCTGCTAACCAAAGGATCGCAGGTTCAATTCCCAGTCAGGGCACATGCCTGGGTTGCAGACCAGGTAAGGTCCCCAGTAGGGGGCGCATGAGAGGCAACCACACATTGTTTCTCTCCCTCGCTTTCTCCCTCCCTTCTGCTGAAATAAATAAATAAAGTCTTTAAGAAAATAAAAATTAAAAAGAAAATTTATTATGTGGTCTTCAATAAAAAGTCTGCCAAAGGACTCTAACCAAAAATGTACTTCCCTTTCCAGTAAAACTAATTATTTTGCAGTACAGCAGACAATTAAGTATTTGGTATATTCAACTATATTTTAAATAGTTGATTTTGTTTTATATTTTAAATATGCTGATGTCTTACTTTTTCTGGTTAAGAAAGTTTCCTAAAGGAATAATAGCAATGATATATATAATCATTAAATACTGAATACAGAACTTTTATACAAGTTTAAAAGGGAAAAAGAAAAACATCTGAATATTCTGATCTGTATTTAACATAAATAATCAAATGCCAAAAGTATACTTTTTTTTTTTAAGGTTTTATTTATTTTATTTTTAGAGAGAGGATAAGGGAGGGAGAAAGAGCAATGTATGGTTTCCTCTCACATGGCCCTCACCGGGGACCTGGCCTGCAACCCAGGCATGTGCCCTGCCTGGGAATCGAACTGGGACTCTCTGGTTCCTAGTCCACGCTCAATCCACTGAGCTACACCAGCCAGGCCCAAAAGTATACTTTAAAATGTCTAGAAGAACATTAGCATTCTCACAGTTTAAAAAAAAGACATGCTTACCATAAATACTCATTTTATATTTCATTCTCTATTTGGAGACATAAAAAATTATTACTATAAATTTATCAAGATAAAAAATTCACAGTTCTTATAACTGCAAATATTATCATAAGATGCAATAAAATCTCTTAAAATATTTTAATTTGCTACGTAATATGCAATGAAAATCAAAAGTATGGATTTCTAACTGTTAACAGAAAAAAGGTACTTTTTTGAAAATTCCTATTGCTTAGTTGGTCTACTTTAAAAATTAATCATAATAATAAAATAATTCAGAACTCCATGAACATTCACCTGCACTAAAGCTTTAATTAATTAGAAAATAATAAATCCTTCATTTACATTTAATGGGGGGGTAAATGCAAATTAAATTTAATTAAAAATAATGATTTATGTACATTAACATGTTTGTTAAGAATTCTGACATGCCAAGCTAACATCTAATAAAAATCATCTATCATTTTCTTATATTACAAACCTTAAGTCATAGTTAAATTTTATGTCGCTAAAAGAATTAGTACATTGACTATATAATAAACATGTAGAGAGAGACATAATTTAGTTCATTAGACCATTATTTCAAAGAAAATTAAAATGAGAATTTAAAACAGAACAAGGAAACAGTGATTTTAAATTCTGTAATTTTAAATTCCTCTCAAAGTACTAAGTTTATGACAACACTTTCTAAAAGATTTTTAGGGGTTCCATGCAAGTATTTCATTTTTAATATACAATACTTTGACACTGATTAGGTTGTCAGAAAAATGAAATACTCTGGACTAGTCAGTTTTCCTTTGGCCAAATTTAAATAGTAAAAACTAAAAAATATATATATTAATGTTGGCTGCATTCAGATCAACTTTTCTAGAACATTATTTCATAGTCTTGATCAACTATATACACTGAATACATGTGCAATTAGATTCTTGGGACATTATAGTTATGTTTAGCAGTAATTCAAACATGCAGGGCTGCTTACTTACAACCTAAAATTTATCAGGCTGTTTTGCTGCTTTAGTTGGTAAGCTTTCAGAACATAACATTGCCTTCTAAAAGTGAGATTTCAGAACTCTGCCTGACCTTGAAAGCCACTCCTAACCTTGTTTTTTGTCCTGGTTGACTTTCTGTTCTCAGATTTTCTCTCTCCAACTGTCAGTGGATCTGCCTCACAGGACTGCTGCTTCTAATTACTCTAACTGCCTTCACTATCTACCATCTTCATTCCTTCCTCGTTTTTTCCTGTTTCTTGTTTTCTCTCTCTCTCTTTCTTCTCTTCCCTACCTGCCCCTACCTGCCCTTCCCTCACTCCCTCCTTCTCGCTATCTCTGTCTCTTTCTCAAACTAGATCAGCTTTGGAACTATCAGACCTTTGGCTTCACCATTCAGTGAGTGTACTCCTATTTTCTGGTTAGCAAATTGATGAATCATATAATTCATGTCTTCTGTAAATGCTCTGTTAGTTATTGTTTGTATTCAGAATAGTTTCTGGGGTCTTAAAAACAGATGAGCATCAAATAACTTAGATGTCCCTACAACCGGCTCAACCACAAAGTGAACAAAGTTTTAAATATTCTATATTATTTGGCTGTCATGTTCCAATCCAAAAGGTTAAAACATATGGGCGCAGATAATTTTTGGTCACTTTATTTAGGATTCAAAAAATGGTGGGATAAGGATTATGATAGTACATATAATGGAGCATACTTGAAGATAATTTGTATAATGGTATTTCTGTCTAGAAACAACGAAACTGAATAGTTAATTAAAGAACAACCTGAACTTTGAGTCAGATTCTTTATATATCTATGCTCAGCAAAAATGGTTGGAATGAGACCTACTAACTAGCCATTAGGAATGTATTTTTAATTCTTATAGGTATGTGAATATTCCATAATAAGAATTTATCCCTTTTTAACATTTCACATTAATAAGATCAGTCTTAACAAATGCTATTCTTAGAACATATTAAAAAAACAGGGCAAAAAATAATTTACCAATTATTTGATACTAAATAGATCTATACATTTCATTCCACTAGACTTTGAAGTTAGTCATTTCCTTTTTTATCCATATAAAAAATAAAGCATAGAAAATTACTCTTTAAAAATTAGAAAAAGATGTTATGGAAATTAGAATATTCTAATAATTTTAAAAGCAAGATTATCATGTAGGAGCTAATAAATTATTTCAAAAGCTTAAAAGAAAGGCAGAAAGCATCATAAAGATTCTTTCTGGGTCAAGAAAGCTTGGTGTTTTAACCTTTAAATAAACATATATTTTCAGTATTAGGGCATTTAGAAAAAGGGATAAAATTGTTTAAAATATTTACTTTTAATGGTGTTATGAACACTTAGAAATCCAAAACCCCTAATGGTCAGAATCATAATATGCAAAACATGAAGCAGCCTCATTTGAAATGTTTTTTTCCAGTCACTTCAAGCCATAGTTTGATTTGCCTTGATTAGCAGTGATACTTCTTTAGTTCAGCAAATTAAAAATATATTAAAATCTAAGAGACAAGAAACATCATAATAAAGAATTTAAAAAAAGAATAAAAATGCAGAGACGATTTTTTAAAATGCTAATCATTGTTTTAAATCAAAACTATGGCTTGCTTAAAATTAATTATCAATTTTCTATAACAAGTGCCAAACAAAACAAAACTGGCCCACTGTACCACAACCCCTCCAAAACAACACAAAGCAAGCTGAATTGTAAAAGCCTATTTCTAAAGCTAGTATCTTGCCTGCAAGACTGGGAGGGCTATAAGAACTGAAGGTTGAAAGAGCTTTGGAAAAGCTCACACATTCCATGGAGAATACCACTACTTGGTGGGGGGTAGGCATACCAAAGTGCCTTCCTGCCAAAGAAAGAAGAGAGAATCTGTATTTGGGACAGAACAAAAACCAGTGTTACAGCATATTTCAACAAATAAAAATCTCAATAGTGAAAGATTAAAGAAAACTACTAATGATAGTTCTAATTACTGGTACATGTGTATCTTAAAAGTTTGCGATTGCACCAGAAACTTTATACTGCATTTTCACCATAAAACTATTTGTTCAGGATTTAAGAAAATGGTCTGTATCAAGATTTTCATGAGAATAAATTAAAATATAATTACAGGTGACAAAGTTACCATTCAGATGAATAAATGAAGCCTCAGTTTTGTTTTGTTTTTAAAAAGATAAAACAGATTAAAAACTAACCAGGTAATGATTTTGAGTGTGTCTGTTCTTTGCTGGAAACATGTGCACCTCCACCAAACACAGCAGACCACATTTTTTCATTCAGAGGATGTGCCACAATCCGAAATAGTTCGTTACTAGAATGTGTTGCCAAGCCATGGATGAAAAGACTGAGATACACTGCTGTCAGAATCTCACAGAGCAAAACTGTAAGCCCTGACTGGGCTTCCTCACCAGAAGAATTCAAAAGTCGAATTAGAGAAGTTATTCCTAGAACAAACAACAAATACAGATACCATTGACAATAAACTTAACGAGTAGGAAATTAACTACATTTTCTAATTTTTAAAAAAACTTTATTGCATCAGGATTAAAATATTTTCTTCTCTAGATTCATAGACTAGTAGAGGTTATTACAGTTAATGTATGACATCTGAGCTATTTGTTCAATTTAGAGAAACACTGAAAATCTGTAATCTAATTAAAATCTAACAGATATAAAAAGTAATATAACAGAACATTTGAGTTATTTCAATATAATCATGAAGGAAATACTAAAGTTAAGCAGCTACATAATTTGTAATGAGTGGGGAATACTGAACTGATATCAATTCTAACATTATTTAACATGATTATCATCCAGCAAAATCCAAACAAACCTACTTGTCCTTCATCTGATTTAATTCAAGTTAAGAAAAACTCATACACATATAAATTATTTATTTATACCTGGCCACTGAGCTGGTGATGTATTGGGAGTTATTGCTTCATCTAAGCTTCCTGTTTTCAAAGAATGTCGATGGGGAAGCAGTACTGTCTGATACACCATTCCAGTAAACTGATTCGTTTGAAATGAACTAAGAGAAGAAAACATTTAAATAATAATAAACTATAATGACCTACAGTAATAACAACAATCTAATAAAACTATAATAATATGCAATAATCTAAAACGAATTTCACATAACATTCCATGTTTTATTTTATTTAAGATTTTATTTATTTATTTTTAGAGAGCGGGAGAGGGAGGAAGAAAGAGAAGCAGGGAAACATCGATGTGTGAGAGATAAATGGATCAGTTGCCTCTCCCATGCCCCAAACCAGGAACCTGGCCTACAACCCAGACATGTGCCCTGACTGGGAATCAAACCAGCTACCTCTCAGTTCACAGGTGGATGCTCAATCCACTGAGCCACACCAGCCATGGCATAATATTCCATGTTTTAGATCTAACTTCTAGAGTACCTTAAATACAAATTTTTGTTTGTTAGCTATACTGCTATTACATCTATGTTATACTCTATAGTCTAATGTTATATTAAAACAAAGTGTCCTTGCCCTGCCTGGTGTGGCTCAGTGGATTGAGCGAAGGCTGGGAACCAGAGGGTCCTGGTTTGATTCCCCGTCAGGGCACATGCCTGGGTTATGGGCCGGGTCCCCAGTGGGGGCCATGTGAGAGGCAACCATACATTGCTGTTTCTCTCCCTCTCTGTCTCCCTCCCTTCCCCTCTCTCTAAGGTAAATAAATAAAATCTTAAAGAAAAAAAGTGTCCTTTAATTGTAAACATACAAATTTCTAAATCAAAACACACGTAATAGGTTTTAAGTATATTTACTTAGTGAAAGACATAGAATATGTACAAATGAGAAAACTAAATTACTATTGATCACAAGTAGCAAATTATATATCACTCTTAAAACAAGGTTATCTGGTTGAAAGCAAAATCATTTTCAGTTTAATTTGATATTTCATGGCTATACTACCCTACATCAGGGTAGGCTGCAGCAAGTATATGCACTAGGTTCCAGGCAAATAATAAAAACATGGTTTGTGTCTCTCATGAAATTTATAGCCTTGTAGGAAAATCAGACACAAATAATTTCTTAAGACGTTTTTAAAGGTAAAACCTATATATAGTGCCATGAAAGCAAAAGACAGGAGCATTTCACATAATTTGGGAATTCAGGGTAAGCCTCTCCAAGTAAATGGTACTTTCATCTAACACTAAACACAGAAGTGAACAAATAACTTGCGGTTTCCCATAAACTATGAAATATAACAGAAAATAGTACATAATATTTTTAACATGTCAGACATTTCTATTATCATATGTTAAGCAAAGCAATATAATGTTTAAATACAGCACATTTAATAGTTAAGACCTATTCTGATTGGCAAGTCCTATTAGTGATAGCATTTTGATGCATTTGCAAATAGTTTCTCTTGCTTGACTTTCCAGTTTCAAGATGGAAGAGTAACAACAAAAAATCCCATTACAGTAAATGGATATGATAAGAGACATAAAAATACGTTGGTGAGAGTAAAGTCACACTCAATAACAAGAAAATGAAACCTTGAAGGACCAGGGTCAAAAAAATCAAGTTTCTGAAGCAAATATAGGAATATACAACCAGATTAGTAAGCTTAGGCTACTCAGGGGAAAATTCAAACACATAAGATAGACAATAAAAAATCAACACCAAGGGAGGCTGACATCATGTAAGAGACAACAAATTCAGTGAAAGATCTGCACCTGAGAGAGCAGATTTAGCAGAACATTAAGAAAAGTACTTTATATTCAGACAGTTTTAAAAAATCAAGAAAAAGACAGTAAGTCATATAAAAAATTGGGCTATTAAAACCAACAGAGATCTTAAAAATGAAAAATAGAATTTCTAAAACAAACTTAGATAGGCTTTATAAAAGACAGGAAATTGCTGAAGAAATGATTTAGTGTCCCGAAGAGGAAGCTAGAATTTCTCCTGATACAAAGCAAAAAGATAAGGAACATATGAGAGAAAAGTTAAAACAAAAATAAGAGGGGCCCACAAGTTCTAATATCTGTCTAATAGGAAAGGAAATAGAAGGAAGACAAAATATTTGAAGAAATAAAGTCAGAGAATTTCAAAGAACTAAAGAAAGACATAGAAAGACCCCAGAGTGTTAAACAATATTTTTTAAAAGCCTAGATGAATTACAGTTGAAACCTTAAGAAAGAAAGAGAAAAATCATCAACTTCTCTGTAAAATTTTTTTCAGTTCCAAGTCAGTCACTGCCTCCTCTGTGCTCCCTAAGCCTTTTACTATCCATCATACTATGCTACTTATCATTTCAGTACTATGGCATGTTATATATCATTTATCAGTTCATGCTTATTTCTAACTAGAATGACCTTAAGGAAGGAGAACTTATCTCAGTGCATTAGGCACTGATCGATAAAAGGCTGCTAAATAAGTTATACTGATAAGGGTTTACTTGAGATTCATTTGCCATAAAGGCATGTTAAAATTTTAAGATGAATGAAAGTACTCAACACTGCAGCCATATGCTTTTTGCATTATTTAAAGTGTATACAGTTTTTCCAAAGCAAGAGCATAAATATTCTGAAACCTCATTAGTTTACTGCAAGCATTCTTAAATTTCACAAAGATATTTACCTGTAGTTATGACTACCACAAAGGCACTGATATATACAAGCAGAAAGCGAGGCTGCTAAAGTATGCATTACATATACCTGGAAAAAAAACAAAATTACTTTAAGTATGTAATTTTTTTCAAAACCTAATATAATCAGCATTTTAAAAACAATGAAAAAACAATTTTATCCTTCTAAACTATTTAATTTTTTTCCTTAATACTCCTTCCTACCTTTTGAGGTCTCACTACAGCTAAAAAATACTGAGGCCTTTGGCGGAAATTATAAAACACATACATGCTACCCAATTTCTATTTCTGGAGCAAATGGGAACACATGTTAGCTACTCGGTAAATGCATGAACCATGTATTAAAAACAAACCCTTAAAGGTCCAACCTGCTTCCTCGTCAACCAAAAGACAAAAAAGCACAATCTGATAAAAGACAGTTCACCTACGGACAGGTCATTGAAGAATATGCTACCACATAGTCTAGTAACTACAGAAAACAAACAATTTAAAAGGAGTAAAATTTTAGAGAAAGAAGGTATGAAAGACAGCAATTAAAGGCAAATATTTGTACTGGTGAAGAGATTCTAAATAACAGACAGATCTGAAGATGAAGGAGAAGTGTAACCTAGGTAAGAAAGTAGTCTAGACTATTAAAAAACTAGGTACTTGATCTAGTTATGAAGTATGACAGTCTTTTATGTTGATAAAAACAAGGAATGATAGATTAAAATCTCATTACTATTTCTACTTCAATTATCAGTAAGACATGTAATATGAATTAAAATTAAGAATATCATCATCTAAAATGAAGACAGAAAAGACCATGTATGAAGATTGCAAAAATGATCAGAATATTTTCCAGCTTTTCCAATCAAGTCATTTCCCCACTTATTAAATTCAGGCTGGCCTTGTAATAGATTGCTTTGACCAAGAAAATACCATAGAAGTCATGTGTAAATTCTGAACTTGGTCCTCAAAAGGCCTTGCAAATCCTACCATTGCTGCTTTTTAAACTCCTGCAACCGTGATGTGAAATAACCTAGATATGATTGTTAATTTCATGTGTCAACTTGATCGGCCCTTGAGGTGCCCAGATATTTGGTCAAACATTATCCTGGGTGCGTCAGTTAAGGTGATTTTGGATAAGATTAACATTGAATTGGAACACTAAAGTTATGAGTAGGTCACATCCAAACAATTGAAGACCTGAATAGAACAAAAAGGTTGTGTATGAAGGAACCTCTGCCTGGTTGCAGTGTGCTGGGACATGGGTCTTTCCTGCCTTTGAATTAGAATTCTTCTTGGGTCCCAAGCCTGCTGGTTTTCAACTAGAATTTACACTACCAGCTATCCGGGCTCTCAGGACTTCAGACTTGGACTGGAATTACATGATCGGCTCTCTTGGGTCTCCAGCTGGCCAACTGTAGATCTTGGGACTTGTCAGCCTTCATAATTATGTGAGCCAATTGCTTATAATAAAACTCTCTACACACACACACACACACACACACACACACACACACACACAGATCCCTTACGAGTTCTGTTTCTCTAGAGAATGCCAACTATGCTCTAGTCTTGCCTGTTGGAGGATGAGACACATATGACCCAGATTCTGTCATCCCTGCAAACATTGTGCCAACCATCAGAAACATAAGTGAGGTTGTCCTGGATCATCCAGAATCCAGTCAACCGTTCAGGTGACTAAAGACAAACGAAAGTATCCAGATATCAGCCCAGCTGACCCAAACCAAAAGAAATGATGAGCCAACCCAAAGAATCATGTGCAAAATAAATGATGGCATTTTAGGCTACTAATATTTCAGGGTGGTTCTTAAGCATCAAAAGCTAACTGATATACAAGGGATGTGTTTATTGTTAAAGTTAAATATGAAATAGAGTTTGGCCAAAATGAGCTCAATCTGAAGGAAATAAATTCCTAACTGTAAAATACGCAATGTGGACATTTATACTATAGAACAGTACAGAAAAAGAAGTGGTAAAATTAAATTACAAGGGTTAAAGCTTCACAAGAGGGTAAAACTGTATGAGAGGCCACCATTAGGCAAAGCAGAAAACTGAACCAGTGTGATGTCACAGCCTGTAAGGTGGGAGAGAAACAAATGACAGACTATGAGAGGAAAAAAAGAGAGATACAAAAATAATCAAAATTGGTCATACTTGAAAGGATTTCATTATGTTTGCAGAGTAAAGATGAAATATGAACTGTGATGTTAATGGCACATAAAGTGAAGTAGTGGTACATGGGAAGATAATATGGCTGATTTAGATAACTGTATGATTAGTTTCACATCAGAGTCACTTAAGAAAATTCTTAAAAATACATATTCTTCAGACTCTCACAGACTGATTCAATAAGTCTGAAGTGAATTAAACAATCCAAACATTTAACAAGCACTGCAAATGATTCTGTAGTAGCTGGAATCATGAATCACTGCCTGGCCCAGAGGAATGACTCGGGAAAAACACTTCACATTACCCTGAAAATATGTGATTTTTAATATTAACAGAGAAAAACTTTACATACATGTTCATAACTTTATATTAAATATTAAGTTTCTATCTCTAAAAAACAATCAGCTTTTTGGCTATCTGTACTGCTAAAGAAATCACTCAAGCATCTGCATATACACTAACTACTCTTAATAAAATTGCTAAATAAGACTTAATAACTAGCATTGGATTAAAAATTGAAGTACTCTATTGGGCATAAGTAACACAAGATGAGCCTGGCCTAAACCCAGAAGCTTCCTTTGATCAAATAAATATAAACTTGCAAATGTTAACAATCACTATGTTTAAATTGTTTTAAGAACCACAGCACTTATCTTTTAGTTTTATTATAGTATACAGGTAAATTAAAAGACTGCAACCAAGCATACTTACTTTATTGCTTTGGATATCAGGATGGGGTGGTGAATCAAAGTTTATTATGGCATGTAAAATATCATGTGTCAGATTACCAAGGTGCAGTAACGGGTTGGCAACTACTGTTTTGGCACTGGCAGTACAAGCAAAGAGGAGAGGTACTGAGGTTTGCTCTGAAAGAGGGCTAGGAAATATTGGTTCTGATGTTTCCTTAAAAACAAAGGAAAAAAAGGTTAACCAACCATTTATAGATATAACCCATTACTTATGTAATTCAGGGGTTTCTTTGAAAAACTTCAAAGCAATTAAAAATTAAAAGCCTAACAAACTTTTTATAGTTAGAAGGGACTTGAGGAGGGCAACATTCCAGCAATTATATTGAAAAATGATGGGACGATACCCTCTTATCAGAAGAAGTTTATCACCTCATAAGGCATTCATATAAGAATGTGAAGTATGAATTCAGTATATCATAGTCTAATATAAAATTGTCCTTAAACTGCAATATATGCATTCTCTACAAATTCACAATATGAAGAAGCACACAAAAAGGAGGATTCCTTAAAACTACCAGAATGAAGAAAATCAACAATTTTAATATTTAAAAACAAAAAAACCAATTATCAAAAACATTTCCATACATGTACTACTTTGACTGGCTATCATATTAAGTTACATACCTGCTGAGATTCTTGTAAAAGCAAAATCAGTTCCATTCTCACAGATGCAAGCCCCCCACCATGGGATCCATGAAGTATGCAGTAACTAAGAAACATTCTCAAAAGTGACTGATATTTCAAAAGCCACTGTCTTTTTTCCTGAAAATCTTCTCTCAATTGTTTCACTTTTGTTTGGTGAAGCAGATCTTCAGCATCTTCATTTATTCCCAATTCATCTCCATTTGCATCAAATGCAGATTGTAATTCTTCAGCATCTGAACAATAGTCACAAATCTTCCGAAGAGCTATCACTTCTTTTTCAAGCCAGTGGTACAGCTGGCAACGCAATTTTCCACCATCTATTTCATAGCCAGTGGATAAAGTACGAAGTTCTCCTGTGAGAATCTTTAAACATGCTCTAAATTTTAATTGAACTGCAATTATATCTTCTGATGGACTTAAAATGTCATTTTCATCAAGTGTGCTGAGAGAGTCTGTGTAATTAGAACTTGTTTCATCTATTTTTTTCTTTAAAGGTTTTAGTTCTTTCATTGAAATAGGGAGAGCCTCATTTTCTTCATCATTATCACTGTCCCATTTTAATTCCAAAGAGTCATCCTGAAATACAACACTTGGTTGGCTCCAGTCAAAAGAAAGAGTGGAGTTTGATTGCTTCTCTGAGGAACCCTCTGAAGAAGATGCAAAACCATTCGTGAGTGACTGTGACCAATCAACAGCAGAAGACTTATCTTCCCTTGTATCCAATTTGATTGGAGAAGTAGGAGAACAGTCTTTACTAGTGTCCAGAAAACTAGATGTTCTACAAAAAGGTTTTGTTTTCTTGATAACTTTTGGTATCTTTGATAAAACTTCCAAAGCCAACATGGGGCAGCCAGCTTTTAAATGAGCAGTAGCAGTAGTAAAAAACAATCTTCTTTCACTTAAAGTAATTGTCCCTGCCAGTCCACTTTTTCCTGTTAAACTCACATGTGTAGAAAATGCATCAGATGACCCAAAATGACGTCTCAGCAAAAGAGGATGTGTTCTTAGATAATTGTAGAAATTAAAAACTGCAGGATTACAGGCTGACATCATGACTTGATCTGAAAGTAAATGCATTTTATGAGCCAAAAAAAAAAGTTTTCAAGAGTTATCTGTCTGGTCCATCTATTGACAAAATTTTATTAACTGACCACACTAATACATAGCACTGAACAGACAAGAACACATTTGTAATCAAAGTGTTGTAACACAGTAGAAGACAAAGGTTATGCTGACTACACATATTTTCAGGTAAGAATCTAAGATAATCTAAAACATTCACTTACACACTCAACTCTTTTTCTCCTATTTTCCTGGACACTCCCTTCCCAGTTTGCTTTTCTAGATCTTCCCCATCTTCTCTACCTTTCATACAGAGTACCCTAGAGTTCAATGCTTGACTTCTTTTCTGTCAGCACTCATTCTGTGAACTCATACAGTCCCATGGCTTTAAATATCATCTATATGCTAATAACTTGCATATCTCTGTCACTTGTCCCAAGTTCACCCTGTAAATCTAGATTACTATATCCACAGGCCTACAATATATTTCCATTTATATGTACATATTCTACCCTCAGGGCCTTTTCATTTAGTGAGCCTTTGGCCTAAACCACTCTTTATCCAGATATTTACATTGACTACTTGCTCATTTCAATTAGATCTCTGCTCAAAGGTGACCTTATCAGAGAAATCTCTCTCTCTAAAAAGCAACATTCCCCAAATCTGCTCCCAGTCTTCCATATATCACTTATCCATTGCTCAAGCTAAAAACCCAGGAATTATCTTTGATTCTTACTCCCTTTATATTCCATATCCAATCCTGTCTTATCTAGTCAACTGTAACACAACCGCTTCTTTCTGCCTCTACTCCTATCCTCCTGGTCCAAACCACTAATATCCTTTGTATTTTTCTTCTAGAATAAAGGTTTAGTTGGTTCTAATAGTATGCGATCAGGTATTAACCCCAAATCAAAATACATTTTTGAAATAAATATGTTTAGATATAAAATAAGGGAGTGGAAAAGGCCTTTTATTTTTCCCCTGTATAGAGGACAGTTTGGAAATCTACAGATCAGATGGCTAGGAGACTAGAACAACTAAGTAATGCTTTTCTTATAATAAGACACATGATACTTCCTAATTAAATGATGCTGTACAAAGGGCTATGAACTAGAGCCTTTTCAAATCAGTACTTGAAATGATATGACATCTACTGTACCAGCTATCATACATACACAATTTGATTCTACCTACAGAAAAATATTTGAAAAGCATATCCCAACATTTAATTCTACTTTACACTAACCTCTAGAAAAGCTTTAGCAGAAAGGATTTCTAAAACAAAAGGTAGAAGTAGACTCAAAGGGAACAGTAAAACATTCTTTATCTTATTCATCTCATGAACAAGATAGTCAAGAATTTAGTTAAAGTTCTTTTTTGTAAAAATATATCACTTTATCTTTATTTTTTATTGTTATTCTATTATAGTTGTCCCTAACTGGAGATTTTTAATCATGCCACATACGTCACCTTTCTTTACAATGAATGCATTTTTACTATAAAAATTATAAAATTTATTAATATGCTAACTTCTAAGATAAACTCATTTTATATCAATATATTCTTCAAAACATTTGTATTTAAATGTTTATATATTTATGTTGAATACATCAATTTCATAAAACCAAAAATCCCCAAAGTCCTTGATTTTCAAAGGATTTATTTTTCCAAAATAAAACAAAAACACCCCAAAAAACAACCAAAAAGATAGACGTATAATCTTTCTGCCCAACTAAAACATAAGGTCTCAGACTATGTCTTCAACTTGCTTTGTATTATCCTTAGTACCCTACAAGCATATTCTGTATCCAGTAGATACTAATAAAACTCTATCATTAACATCTTAAAAGTGCAGCTTACCATCCTCCTCTTTGATAGGTTGCTTTATTAGTGTTTCCAGAGCACTACTATAGTCTTCCAAAATCCAATATGCCATGCTCCGAAGAAAAGGGTCATAATGCATATTGATATTCAATGAATTGAGTTCATTTACAGGAGAAACAATTCCCAAAACTTTTTTACGTAAAACAGACTTATATGTTGCAGATTTATCAAATTCAGACTCATAGAGTCTTGCTATTACAAGAGCCAACTGAATATCATTTAGTTTCTCAAGACACACCTTCAAAAAAAAAAGAAATATTGTTTATAAATAATGATTATTTTTCACTTAAGAGAAACTCAACTGACTCACTAATAACTAGATGAACACAAGGCCTTATCAATATTTGAAATTAGTGAACAAGGATGATAAGAAAAAACATACTGCTTGTTTTAGCAAGTCAACTTGGTAGCATTTATGTTAATAACTTACAAATCTATCTGCCAGTACTAAATATGTTTGCAAATAGAATTGGCCTAGGCTCTGGCTGGGTAACTCAGTTCATTGGAGTGTCGTCCCAATGCACCAAGGTTGCAGGTTCAATCCTTGGTCAGGGCACATACAAGAATCAACCAATGAATGCATGAACAGGTGGAGCAACAAATCTCTCGATCTCCTTCCCTCTCTCTACTCCTAACTTCCCCTTTCTCCCTAAAAAATAAGTAAATAAAAATTTAAAAAAATGAATTGGCCTAATATGGAAATATTGAATAATTTTTAATAGCATCAGTTTAAGTGACATATTTTATTTTATTCTTGCACTTTTATTCTTCCCCATTTATCTCAGCAGACTATAGTGTTTCCAAATTTAAAAAAGTTGTTTGTTAGTATGAAACTCTGAGCAAAAGGGCAATTTAAGACAGAAATGTTATATCTTAAATGTTCATAATTTTTTTAAAGTTTACTGAGAAATCAGTTAAAAATTTGCTAAGGTTCTTCAACTAAGAGAGAGCAAAATACATATAGATTCAAATATACTTAAATTGATAGGACAAACTTTTTTTAACCTATTCATGAATATTCTTAAGAGTCAGATCAACTACTTATCTCTAACAACAAAATTTTAGAAGTCATTATTATATATTATCAATTACTTTAGGTATGTAGCCTTATGTTATTTCCACTAGACTTAACTTGAAATAAAAAAAAATTAAAATTTAAGCCTTAGGTAAAGAGCTTAAGGATGAAAATGTTATTTTAAAAAAGGTTTCATTACCTCAATTGCATCTCTGAGGCAACCAGCTAAAAGAAAAAATGCTGCAGAATGTTCAAATCTCTGTTTGCCTAACAAAGAAAAAGCATTCTTTAAAGCTGCTTTACGCCACCTCTCATCTTCAAAATTGTGTCCAAAAAACTGTGTCATCTTGGTGTCTTTTTGGGATCTATAAGGAAAATAAAGTTTAAAATTTCAGAACATAATGTTTCTACATCAGAACCAATTTTATAAAGTTGGCCACTTAAAATATTTGAAAGAAATATTTCACAGTTCAAAAGTTACTATAACATCTTCTATTCTGAGCAAAGAACATTTATGATAAACATTCAGTTTTTCATATATGTTTCAGAGATTACTGAAAAAAATCTTTCAAACTACTAAGAAAACTGTATTAGCAGCACTAAGAGAAATTATTTTTAAATCCAGTGAAATATAAAATTTATATTAACTTCTGTGCTGCTTCTCCATTTAAACCTCATCAATCACCTTTACCTCCACTGGCCATCTAAGGATGACACTTAGACGACCAAAATCTAAAGAATCTATCCTGATTCAAAACAATCCTAAAAGATCTAGCCTCTTACAAAACTGACTGGTACCATAATTTCCCCCTAAAGGCTGCTGTTCCTATAGATTCATCTGAAAAGTGACCCAAAACAAAGACTTAGCTAAATCTTGTAAGGGACAAATGAAAGAGAAAAATTCTAAGCGACCCAAGCTCAATTATGGTGTCTGGGTCCACAGGAGGACAGAAGTTTAGAGGCACAGCCTGGTCCAAAGTCTCTTATAGGACACAGGGTAGATGCCTATTCTAGACTCCATCAATTCATTTTTCCCATTTTAAATGTAAATTTCTGGTTTAGTTCTTTGTTCTATAGGAGTATCACAAAAAGTTCTTATAAGCAAAATAATATTTTTCTGGACTGATATAACCAGAAAACAAACTAAAATGACCTCATCAAGATCTGCTCTGGAAAACACCTGGACTCCTTCCCTATGAAATCCCCTTAAATACAAAAATAATTAAGAACCTACATGAATCACACTAACCAGAATAACAAATCTTTACTTCATACATTTACTCCTTATGAAAAGTTTTTCATTTTAAAGTACAGTTTTCTCACTTACCTGAATAATCCCCAAATCACAGCTTTCTTTTTCATTGCAAGATAAAAAATGGCAGCATCTAAAGGATCATTCTTTCTATAAAATGCAGCTTTGGCTACCTATAATTAGAAAATACTGGTCAAAATTTCACAGAAATCATTTTAAAGTAAACAAATCATTTCCCTCATATACAAGGCTGGTATACATTATCTGTTTAAATGCTCAATGTCTTTTAAAAATATGCGTATAAACACATATATATATTTAACAATTACAAAAGTAATTTTTGGTAGTGGTCTCCAATGATACAGAGAGGTGAGAACAGGACTATAATTTTCATTATAAGCTCTTCTGTACTGTTTTATTTTTTCTGAACATGTATATACATTATTTTGTAAAAATCAGACATATACTACTCAGCAAATATATCAACTAGCAGTAAGAATTAGAATATACATTTAAAAATATATGAACATGCTCTGGCTGGTGTGACTCAGTGGACTGAGTGCCGGCCTGTGAACCAAAGGGACAGCAGTTCAATTTCCAGTCAGGGCACATGCCTGGGCTGCAGGCCTGGTCCTCAGTAAGGGGCATGCGAGAAGGAACTACACATTGATGTTTACATACATTCTTTCTCTCTCCCTTACCCTCTCTAAAAATAAATAAAATTTTTAAAAATAAAAAAGACCATAATTATAAAAACATATTAACATATTTTCAAATATAAAGACTATTAAAATCATTCTACTGCATCAAAAAAGGGGTAAAAGGAAAGGAAATATGGAAGGTCATTTAAAGAAATATCCAAAAATATAATACATTTTTTACAACAATATAAAATACTTACCTTTTCTATGCACTTGCGTAAGATGTGAGTATTCCGGACCCACCACCCCACACCCATAGCTCTCAGCTCAGACCAAGTGGGACTATCTTTCTGCATTGTTGGCAGCATGTTCAACAGTTCTTCTTGTGCTACTGAGTGAAAAGCCCAGGCAAAATGACTGGTAGACAAACCTGAAGAAATGTAAAATATAATGTTGCTAAGAAATATAAACATGATTATACAAAGATTATCAGAAATGTAGGTTCTATATTTGCAATAAAAATGTCTAAATTTTATATGTAATGCAAAAAGTTGTAATTAAGTGGTTAGGGCTACAGGGAACATGGGTTATTTTTTTTCTTCTCTAAACAATTCTATCATGTCAATCAATATTCTCTACAATGAGCACATATTTTCTATAATTAAAATATACATTCTTAAAAAGATGGAAAAAATGCTTATGGCAAATGCATCTGTGCTGAGTATTTTTGTTCTGTACCTATTACTCATGACTTTTTCTTAGAAAATGAAAAACACAAACTATTAGGTTGGCCAAAAAGTTCATTTAGTTTCTTCCATATGATGGCTCTAGTAGTGCTAAGTTGTTTTTAACTTCATTTGAAACAATTCTGTTAGATTGTATGTGACAGCTGTCACACCAGTGTGCATTTGAAAGAACACTTATCAAAATTGGTGAATTTTCGTGCAGTCATTTTAATATTGAAGATGGAAGAAAATATACAACATTTTCAGCATATTATGCTTTATTATTTCAAGAAAGGTAAAAACGCAACTGAAATGTAAGAAAAGATTTGTGCAGTGTATGGAGAAGGGGCTGTGACTGTTCGCGTGTGTCAAAAGTGATTTGCAAAGTTTCTTGGTACCACTGACATTTTGGCCAAATAATTCTTTGCTGTGGGGCTGGCTTACGCATTGGAAGATGTTTGGCAGCACCTCTGGTCTCGACCCACTGGAAGCCAATAGCAGGAGAAAGCCGGCATACTCAAAATATCCAAATCAATCAAGTTATTTGTGAAAATAAAAAATGCCTTTTATTTTATGGAAAAACCTCAACAGACTTTTTGGCCAACCCAACATTATTCTATACTGGTATGTGTAATTTTTTTTTCAAAGCTGATTCTCATCTTCCCTTGGTCAACATTTGTATCAACATCAAGTAAACATTATAGCTTAGTGAACAGAACTTAAGATTGTAAAAACTCTTATCAAAAAGTTTTCATACTATTTAGTTTTTCTCTTCCATTAATATACATTGTTCATAAATTCATTATTTTTATTAGCAACTTTATATGCCACCATATGTATGTATCAATGTTTTCAGAATGAATTATTCCCTCTCTTTGGGGCATTTGATTTATATCTAGTTTTTCACAAAACAAACTACAGATGTAAAAAAAAGTTTTAAAAATCTTGCTTTTTTTCTTCCCAAAGTGGGATTAACAAATATATTCCCATGCTGCTTTTTAAAAAGGTTTTCCTAATTTTCATTACTATAACCAATGTTCAAGTATCTGTTTACCAATTATTATGCTTACTTTGGATTTTTCTCACTTTTACTTTTGATACTAGAGTGAACTGTTAACCTCATTATTGTTTTAAATTCAGTTTCTTTCATCATCAGGGAGACAGAGAATGTCCCCTAGTATTTCTTTACTCCTTTATTTTTTTCATTATTTATATTTTTTGGCTATTTTATCTGTCCATAAAAAAGTATTGATCCTTCCTATTTTTATCAGTCCCTCATATAGTATAGATAATAATCTTTATCTGACATAAAAAAGACTGTGAAGAATCTAGAATCAGAATTTCCTACATTAAACTCCAGCTCTATCTCTAATTAATTATATAACTTTGGGGAAGTTTGTCTCTTGATCCTGCATTTTTTTCATTTACAAAATGAGAATAATCATGAAACCTACCTACTACACTGTTGTGAGGATTAAAATAAATAATATTATTAAAGCATTTAGAATAATACCTGGCACATACTATCATTACCCCATATCACCATATTAGGAAGGTACTTTTATATTTATACAGCACCATTTACATCATTAATTCTCTCAACTTACTGGCACCACATGGGGTGTTTATTGTTCAGCTTCTATTTTCTCTTCACAGTACATTTTGTTTAGTATTACTATGGGTGAAGTAAATAATTAATTATAAGATTTGGCTTTGACATATATAGATTGAAATTTTTAACCTAATATCCAGTGCCAAAGAATTTGAAATTCTCACTATACCGAAGTCTATAAAAATAAAGAAACAGAAATTTTTACAAAGACCTATGCATTGAATGGACTGTTATCCTATTATCTCTAAACCAAGTTAAGTATTTTTTCATAAATAGTTAAAGGATTTGACTTAGAATTTTAACGTTCACTTTTCCAAAGCTGAATTCAAAAAAAGGAGAAAACAAAGAGAAACATAGACAGAATGAAAAAGAGAGACCAAGAGACAGAGACCAAATCACAGAGGCTAACCTATAAAGTTCTAATAACATTTAAACCTGGACAGACAATTATGCTGGAAGCCAGTTCTCTCTTGTACTTCTTTGGCATTAAGCCAATAAATATCCTATTTGTTTAAGTTATCTAAAACTTAAATAAACTATTTCTGTTACTTGGAAAGTCCAATCAATGGACAAGATTTGTCCAGGAAGTATCCAGCCAAGCAATACGAAAAATAGACACATTTATTGAATAGGATACAAGATACAAGAAATATTGTACAGAGGACATGATGTCTCAGTCCCTTTCAAAGTAGGGACCTTTAGACCTCACACAGTTCTAACTGCCGTCAGCTGCCCCACTATATTTCCCTAATTCTCATCAACGGTCTCAAATTTCTTCCCTTTCAAAGGTGATGTTAGTTTTAGGAAAAGCCAGAAGTCAGAGTGTCAACTCTGGGCTGTATGAGGGTTGAGTCACCTGGGTGATTTGATGTTTCGCCAAAAAACTCTGCATGAGACTTGATGCGTGAGTGGGTGCGTTGTCATTTTGGAGCTGTCAAGCATCAAGTCGCCCAAAGCTGTGGCCTTCTAAATCATCCTAATAGTTTCCTTGGAAGAATGTTCAAGCTTAATGCAAAATTTGATGCAGATCCATTGCTTTACTCACTCAATCATTTTGAATGAAATAGCCACACAGTACACATGCTCTCTCAATGGCGTCTACCACTCCCACTGACTAGTACAGTGAAGTTGTCGTTGTTCATACATGTGCATTGCAGTCCACTCTCGTTGGCTGCCAGGTTACATCAATGTTGTACAAACCATACTTGCTATATTAACAATGGCTGGACTTTTTCTGGACAGACCTCACATAATAGTAACCAAGATGTTATTAAACTAATATCTAAAATACACATTACTGTTAACAGTAGTTTTGGGGGTACTCTTTTTTTTGTAAAACAATTAAAAATTGAATATGTGTCTTTTTCTCTAACAAAAATGTTATTCAAATTTGGAAGTACAATTTGAATTTAGATAAATGTCAAAAGGGAGAAAAAAGAAAATCTAAAAAAGAAATTAAAGAGAATGAAATAACACTAACTGTCCTTTAATGTATGATGTACTTGAAACACAACACTATCCAATTGCCCAACTGCTTCATATTTCTATGTCTTCATTAACTCTAGACCATTTACCAAAAATATTCCAATATCATAAGTAAAGAAAATGAAGTGGAAATAAACATTTAAAAAATACATGAAGGAAACTTAGAATGTGTCAAATTTGCTATCATTTTCATAAATGAGCAAAAGCAAAGTTAAAAGTTTTGAAGCCTTTCTTCTTTTCTTCGAATCTTACTTTCTTTTAATAGATTATTACAAAAATCACCTTGGTGAAGGAGTTGAGCTCGATAAGCTGGAAGGGAAGTTGTAAGAAAAGTATGAAGTCGAACAGCCAAAAGAAATTTTAACCCACATTCATCAAGAGTTTCTCCACCTATAAAAAAGGAAAAAAACTGTAGTTACATATTTTTATTTGTAAAATAACATTTCATCAGCAAAACACAAGTAAAAACTAGTAATTCTGGAAGGTGATATGCACAGCACCAATACTTAGACAAAACATTCTGAAAATGAAGTTACCAGTCTAAATATTTCTAATATATCTTTTTTCTATACATTACATATTACAGAAAGAATATAGTTAAATATTTTGAAAATAACAAATAAGAGAATGTATTAATTCAGGGTCTGTGACATTTTTTGTAATTGGACCTTCTCTGATCTGAAAAATACTTAAATTAAAATGTGACTAACTTTTAAAATAGTTTAACCTTCTTTGTGGTATATGTTATATTTCCCATTGTGATTCAAGTCATATACCCATTCCAATAATTTGCTGCTAACACTGAAAGGAACAGTTATACAGTGGGAAGGCCTGCTTTTTACTTTCAATAATTAAAAACACCTATAACATATTTACATAAAAATAATATCTACTAGTAATACTTCTTTTTTTTTTTTTTAAAGATTTTATTTATTTTTAGAGAGAGGGGAAGGGAGGGAGAAAGAGAGGGAGAGAAACAGCAATGTATGGTTGCCTCTCACATGGCCCTCACTGGGGACCCAGCCTGCAACCCAGGCATGTGCCCTGACGGGGAATCGAACCAGGACCCCTTGGTTCCCAGCCCGTGCTCAATCCACTGAGCCACACCAGCCAGGGCTAGTAATACTTCTTAAAGTGTCATAATTCATGAGCAACTTTTTATTAAATTTTTAATTATTATTTTCTTAAATTTACCCCATATTTTCCTTTCAAGCACATTTCAAGGAGTATACCCTGCTGATCTCTATCTGGTACACCAGGTTGGACTTGTTAATTTTGAATATTATTTGAGATTTGATGGAAATTTTACATTCAAATTTGTTTGTAACTCAGGAAATTAAGAAGACAAAAACGTTCTCTGGGTGAGGAAAAGGCCTAATTTCATTATGCTTATTTTTGTTATTATAGGTAGGAGTATACAATAATATTAATTTTTAAAAGACACCTGAATATGTTAAAAGACAAATAATAGTGAATTACTATAACATGAGAGAAAACAAAGCAGAAAGCATATTTTCAGGTATCTAAAGTGATTATTTAATAAGAACGTTAACGTTTGCTAAACTCAAAGGACTCAGTTGGATCTTTAATATTATTAAGCAGATAATAAGGTAAAAATTAAGTATGACTGGCATAATAATTTTTTTTACAATTTTTATTTCAAATTCTATTTCAAAGTACTATCATACGGGATACATAGTATATATTCAAGTTAAAACTACTTTGAAGTTAGCAATGATGATTAAAAACTTTTATGAGGTTCATTTTTATATAAATTGTTTTAGATTTTCTGTGAGAATAGGTCAAAATATCATTAGTTTTTCCTCTGATCCTATACCCAATTTAGTTTTACCTTGGCTTCTGTCTCTGCTTTCTCCAATATCAGTGCTGGTAGTTGCAATTGTATCTGCTAAGGCCATCAAAGACATCTGCTCCATCCTGCTGAGTCCTGGTAAGCTAGAATGAAGTAAGTGGCCAGAAAGAACCTGAGCATGCTCAGGACCAAAGTAAGTTGGACTATACTGTGAAAGGTCAATAATCCTGGGCTTTGTACTTTCTTCATCTGTTTCTAACACATTACCATCAGTCATTAATGTTGAGTTCTGAAAAAGCTCATCATAACTTTCTTTTGATAACTGGTTTGAGTTATTCAAGGTACTTTGATTACTAGATTTCTCCAAAGATGAGTAAGAGTTATCATCATCTGCCGCAAGTAAGGCATATAAAGGAAGTGGAGGAACCGAATCTATCTCTGTATAATCTGTATTTTCACTCTTGTTGAATGCCTGGGGGTCCCTGGTGGTGCTTCCACTGGCACTGATGGTGAGAGACCTAAGGCGGCGCTCATGATTGGATTCAGCTTCATTCAGAGCCACAACTTCTCCAGCAATGCACTTGACAAGATGTGACAAGATGGCCTTTGCTCTTCGAACTTTGCCAAGATCCATGAGTTCCAAAAGCTGCAAAGGATGGTACTGAGGTAAAGTTGGGGAAAGAACATGAACTGCTTCAAAAAGACCTGAATCTTCCATGTCGACAGAAGGATCAAATGCAGTTTTCTTTCCACAGATTTTCTGTGCAAGACTGGTCATGGATCGAGTCAGAGTTTTCTTTGGAGGATGTAATCCAGAACTTGATGAGTTACTCTGTTTTATTAAACTTATTATAGATGGAGTGCTCCCAATGTATGAATCTGTTGTAACAGGTTCTTGTTTAGAAGACGGCTGCCACTGGGAATACACACGCATCTCACAATCCATTCCTACCACCAGGATGCCATCCCGGACCCATGATAAAGAAACGGGAAAAGGTAGAAAGCCTTCTACAGAAGAAACCAAATCCACACTTCGTAACAGTACAAATTTAGAAAGTGGCGCAACTTTAGTACTCTCCCAGAAAGGAAATGCAAGGCTTTCCTTACCAGTCTGTTCTTGTACCTTGCTGGCTAGGGGTCCATACATAAAAAGTTTGGATCCAATTCCTATAGTCAAAATATGAGAACCATCTTCTCTAGACATCCAATCTAAGTGAATTAAGTGCTTTATGTTTGATGTTATACTCTCTTTACTGGATAAATATACCTCTTGTTTATTATAGGCCACTAAATTGCTATCAATACTAATGCCAGAATCCAACATCGTATTTAACTCCTCTAAATGAATTGTCTGTTCAAGGACCCAACATGAACCTCCTGTAGACTCACATTCAAAAATACTTACATGCATCACAAAGTCCTGAGAAGATCTATTACTAGGTGCAGGCTGTTTATATGCTACTGCTAAACGATTTGTGTGTGCACAGCTAACTTCTACAGGCCTACCAGGCACAGTTATACTACTACTGCTCTGAAGTCCATCTTCAATAAGCAATGGCCACTCCTCCCAAATGTACACAAGATCCATTTTTCCATTATTTGATGTGGCAGATTCTCCATCTGTTACTCTGCATCTCCAGAATCTTACTTTCTCATCTGAGCATGAAGTTGCCAATAAATAGGGAGCACTGCATATGGGATATATGGAAGAAGAACTCAGATGACCTAAAATAAAAATAATTCATTAACAAAATATCAAATTTGGTTAAATACTTATATTTTCATGTACTAAAGTTTTTACTCTTTTGTATGAATTACTGTTAACAACACAACAGTTTATATTTAGTTTAAGGGTCAATAAGATCAGTAAAAAGCTTTCAATAACATCAAAAGGTACGTAAAAAGGACAGTATTACCAAAACCTACAGCTGAAAGACCTCTGGGAAACTTTACTTTAACCAAATGTGTTGAGTATCTTATTCCTAAATCAAACAGCTAGGCTAAGGTAGAATTAGAAAACCTGAATTCTAGTCCTGATTCTCAACTAATATTCTCACAACTCTTCGCTAATTTTACATTATTATTACAGACCTCATATTAAAGATATCAACACAGTTTTAAAACTTGTCAACATTCATTGGTTCTTCCTCTTTAATATTTTTCAATATAATTTTGTGAATGGGCCATGCTTACCTAAATACTAAATGGGCCCTCAATGATCGAGGCATATTTGATATGCTGTTTTCTTGGGCTTGATGTAATCATATACTCTTAATTTCCTAAACCAGGGGGAGCAAATTTTTTCTTAAAGGGCCAGATAGTAATCATGATTTTGGGCTTTGCTAACTATAAGGTCTCTTTTGCAACTACTCAACTCTGCCACTAGAGAGCAAAAGTAACCATACATAAAAGTAAACAAATTGATGTGGCTACCTTCCACTCAAACTTATTTCCAAAACAAGTAGGTGGTCCATAGTTTGCCAACCCCTGTCCTAAGCTATTCAACATAAGCTACTAATTATAATAAATGTCATATGGAATATTTATCATATTTTAAAAGCTCATTTCAACATAATTATAATGTCTTTTTCCTAAAAATGTCCTCAAGGAATATAGCAATATTGCAATAGAACACAATTAGTATTACCCAATGGATTCTCTGAGCTGTACAGGGAATAAAAGCTTATCCTTCCCAACAGTCTTGACTAAAAAAAATTCTTAAGACTAGGAAATAACATTTACAGTAGTCTCCTCTCATCTGCAGTTTGCTTTCCATGGTTTCAACAGCAAGCAGTCAAATAAATTAAAAACTCCAGGAATAAACAACTTATAAATTTTACATTGCATGCCATTCTGAGTAGTGTGATGAAATCTCATGCTGTCTAGCCCTGTCTTGCCTAGAACACGAACCATCCCTTTGTCCACTACTATGCTATTAGTCACTCGGCAGCTATCCCAGTTATCAGATCAACTGTTGCTGTGGTATTGCAGTGCTTGTGTCCCAGCAACACTTCTCTTACTAAATAATGGCCCCAAAGCATAAGAATAGTGATGTTGGCAATCTGGATAATTTAAAGAGAAGCCACAAAATGCTTCCTTTCAGTGAAAAGGAATGTATGTATAGGAACAAACATAGTATATGTAGGGTTCAGTACTATGCTCGGTTTCAGGCATCTACTGCGAGATTTGGAACTTATCCTCAGGATAAGGGGAAAACTACTGTACCAATCAATTACTATTGTTTGGGCAAACAAAACAAATTTTTTCTTCCAAACTCAACTGGGGCCGAAGTTAAACAAGAGAGTTGTTTTAGAAATATTTTCAGTTTCTCTTATAGTTGCCATATTATTTTAATTCGAATTCAGTAGTAAAAATCATACTGTCTGGCTAAAGATAATAGCTCTTAAAAGTGTGTCAATGCAAGAGTCATTCTTTTCCAAACTTTCAATTTCCTTGCACTGATGCCTCTTTTATTCAAATATACAAAGAAGCAGAATGCAAATATTATCAGAACACTGTTAATATCCTGCTTAACTTCAATTAGAAAAGCATTCAAAATAATCAGTCAAAAAAAAAAAAAGAGAGAGAGAGAGAGAAGTAGAAAAGACCAAAACCCACACTTTGACTTGTGAAAAGGAAAGAACTGAGCAAGAAGACAGACTTTGTCTTGAGTTTCTTGATATCCCAGAACAGTGGTTCTTTTTTGAGTGTGTGCATCAGAATCACCTGGAAAGCTTGGTAAAGTAAACCCCAGAGTTTGTGATTCGGTAGGTCTAAGGTGCAGCCCAAGAATTTTTATTTCCAACAAGTTCCCAGGTAATGCTGATGCTAGTCTGGGGACCACATTTTGAGCACGCCTGCCCTAAGGTAAAGATAATAAATATTAGGAACCACACGCTCATAATCCTTCACAGCACACGGCTCCAGGCAGCACAACCAATACAATGGAACCTCAATTCTCAAACTTAATTTGTTCTGGAAAACGCTTCAAGAAGCAATTTGTTCACAAACTGAATCTTCTTTGTTGCCTGAGAGATACGTGATTGATCATACAGGTATCCGCATGAAAGAACTGTCAGGTCAAGAACTGAGAATCAAAGTTTTGTTTGACAACTGAGACTTTTTTTTTTTTGGTGAACTACTTGGCCAAGAACCAAACTGTTCAAGAACTGAGATGTTTAAGAACTATGGTTTTTGTTATCAAAGTTGCCAAGTAAGATACAACCACATAACATCTCTGCCCTAGAAACTTTCAGTTTGTTTTCACAAAAGGATAATGAGAATTTGTTTTAGAAATCAATATTTAAGACCATAACTAGCTGACAAATGTCAAAGTAATCTGAAAATAATGAGAAATTTAAGATTTCAATGTAGGGTACTTAAAGATAGTCTTTCCATTTTTGCTTCTATGTATATTTAAAAAGAGTACTTTGCTCCTATTTTTAAATACCTAGTAAACACTCATGGATTACAAAGTTTGCTTAGTTTTTTTTCCACAAAATTTACAAACCTGCTGATGGCTTAACACTTATTATCTCAACTCCTTCTGGCAAATGCAATTCTTGGCTATAAACCATTTCTGAAGACAGAGTCAATCTGCTGGTACTCTGAAGATTTGCTCTGCAAGCCTGATACTTCTGTGCAAAAGGAGATAGGATCTTCTCTGGAGAAGAATAATGTTCTTCTGGCTGCCAAACTGCTTCAGATATTTTTGCATCTACTTTTTCATCTATAAAATATAAGAAAAAAACAAAACTGGAGGGAGCAGGGGTAACCCTATAAGCATTATAGTTGATATATTTCATAATCCAAAACTGCTTTATAAAAGATTAAAAAGTAAACATATTAATGATTTTTTTTTTAAGATTTTATTTATTTATTTTTAGACAGAAGGGAAGGGAGGGAGAAAGAGAGGGAGAGAAACATCAATGTGTGGTTGCCTCTCATGTGGCCCCCTATTGGGGACCTGGCCTGCAACTGAGGCATGTGCACTGACTGGGAATTGAACCGGTGACCCTTTGGTTCGCAGCCCGCGCTCAATCCACTGAGTTACACCAGCCAGGGCCATAATGATTCTTTATAACAAGAAAATCAGAAATCATTTTGTTTTAATTAACTGAATAAACTATATTATCATCACTCAATAAGAATAGCTTTAGAAACATACACTGAACTGTCTAATTATATATAATTTGTTAATTTAAGCCTACTTAAAGTTAAAAAAGAAACAACTTACCCAATAAGACAGGAGTAGACTTTAAATGTAAATTCCACATGTGTAACAATGAATGGTTGTCTTGAGTGTATTCTATTACAATTAGGTAGAATTTTTCAGAAAATCCATTAGGTGAGTTGCCTGTTGGTATTAATATTTTTTCACTATCGACATTAACAAGTGAGACAACTTATGAAATATACCAAGTTAAAATAACTAATTAAAAAAAAATCAAAACTCTTATCAACAGTCCCAAATACAAGGAATTATAGAATGGAATCAACTTCTTTATTACATGAATTTGTATTAACTTAAAATTTTAACAAGTATGCTACGCTTTAATTTTGAATTGATAGGCTTAAAAAATCACATATTACAGTCATCACTAACATAATGCTCACATAGATTAGACCATATTAAGTAAGAAATTTCTAAACAGATAGGAACTATGTGATAGGTACTTTAAATCAACATATCATGATGAAAATTGTATTGCTAAACATATTTTGAAATAAATAAGACCTGTAATAAAATGACATATTAACAATGTTTACCTAAGGACCAATATATAAGTATTCATTATCGAACATATTATTCAGGAAAATTTTTCTTAGTAAAACTGCATAATTTAAGCAGCACATAAGTTGCTCAAAATAAACTAAAAAAATGATAGATTTTAATCCAAGTTATTCTTGTTTTCATTATGCACAAAATTATGTAAAGAACATTACATTATAGAAAGTATATAAATCAAAGACCATATTAATCAGAGAGAAACTATTTTTAGAGTAAAACCATTTTGTCCTTTTAAAATTGCATAGAAAAAAAGTCTTCAACGGAACACTAGAAGGAAAGATAACCGTAAATGCCTTAAAAGACTAAATGAAAAGGTAACTTCAGTAATGTGTTCTGGGTGAGTCAGGCATTTAAATTACAAGAATTAAGAGCAAGGGAAAGACTAGGGATTATAAAAAGAAAAAATAACAAATAAATCTATTTCTAATAATTTTTCTAACAAGAAAGAATACCCCAATAATAATAACATTGGTAAAACGTTTCTTCTCTTCTTGACATTAAAGCAAAATTAGATGAAAATGTAACTCCTTGAGTATATGCAAGAAAACTCTGATAATAAAGATAATCATTTTTGAATAAAAGTAAGAACTCCTTGAATATTTTAAGAAAAACTAGGAAAAATATTTAGTCTTAAAGAAAAAAGTTAACAATTAAAGATTCATAGCAAAGAAAATGTTAGAACAGATGAAGATCATAGCAAAACTCGACCTTAAGCATAGGACAGTAATTGCTCTAAAAAGTCTTACAAACAGTTGGATTGTTAGCAATACTAATATTTTTATTAATACCTTAATATAAAAAAGGAAAAATAAAGAACATTTTGTTGATATAAATAACCCTTTATCCTGTACTTATCTTTATTTCCCTTTTTAGCATCTTTCCATCATTATATTCAGAGGTTACAAAAGCTCTGGAAGTGTCTTTGCACAGTTCATGAATTCTCAGGGAAAATGACAGAAGACTAAGTGAAAGCAGTTAGAAATTAAAGTGTAGAACTTCAAGTACTTCTTAAAGGAAAAGTAAAACAGAAAAAAGGTGGAATAAAGAAACAATGTACAAGAGGAGTAAAAAATATAAACTGGAACAAATAAAAATGGAGTTACTAATATCACTTGAAGCTTATAACTGACTTTTAAAGCAACGGGTACATACTATAAGACTGCTTTGTAAGGCAAGTCCATTTGTGTTTGGTTTGGCCCTGTAAATGAAACTGATGACCAAGAGATTTTAGCTTTATTAAATATTTTAAATAATATTTATCCTTTATGCAAATAAACAGTAAATATTGAGTTCCTGCATTTAAATAATCTAAAAAACTGTTTAATTATAAAGTATTAATTAAGACACTTAGTTTCTAAATTATAACTTAGAGCTGAAAATTATAGGTACGCACATTATTCAGGTTGTTAGGGGAAGACCCCATCCATCAAAGAGCACTCATGCATTAATGACAAAAAACATTTATATTATGTTTTTTAAAAAAATAATTGATAAACCTCCTTCAATTTCTTCATATTCCCTGACTAAGAATAAAAAGAGTGGTGGGGGCAAATGCAGAAAACTGTACTTAAACAACAACAAAACAATTAAAAAAAAAAGACACAGGTATTGGACTTCCGGCCAAAATGGAAACGTAGGTAGACACGCTTCACCTTCTTGCACAACCATGAGAGGATTACAACTAATCTCAAAATAGAATACAACCAGAATCGCTAGAAAATTGAACTGTATGGAAGTCCGACCACCAAGGATAAAGAAGAATACTGACCCAGATGGGTAGGAGAGGTGGAGATGGAGAATTGAGCAGAGAGGACACAGTGTGGTAGTGGTGGTGAGAGAGGTGGTCACACATTAACCTGTGTTGGATAAAAACCGGGAGGGACATTTGGGGAGTGAGCCATCCCAGCCCCAGGACCTACCTCACAGCCCAGGGTTCCAGGGCTAGGAAAATAAAGCCTCATAACTTCTGGCTGTAAAAACCAGGGAGGATTGGGGCAGTTGAAGAAACTGATGGTTTCTTAAGAGAGTCCATTGAAAGGGCCCACGGGGTCCTAGAACATATGCAAATACACCTACTCTGGGATCCAGAACCAGGAAAGCAGTTAGACGGGCACCAGTTGTATACACGAAGTTGGGGAAGTGACTGGAAATGGGATGAGAGCTAAGCAAGTGGCATTGTTCCCTCTCAGACCCCTTCCCCACGTACAGCGCCAAGAAGTGGTGAAGTGGGTTGCCCCACCCTGGTGAATACCTAAGGCTCTGCCCCTCACCACGCAATAGGTATGCTAAGACAGAGTCAAAGAACCTCTACACAATACAAAGAAGCAAACACAGGGAGACTGCCAAATTAAGGAGACAAAGAAATATGGCCCAAATGAAAGAATAGATCGAAACTCAAGGAAAAGAACTAAGCAAAATGGAGATAACCAACCTATCAAATGCACAGTTCAAAACACTGGGGACAAGGATGCTCAGAGAACTCAGTGAGTACCGCAAATGCATAAGGGAAGAAATGAAGGCTACACTAAGTGAAATAAAGAAAAATTCATAATGGAACCAATAGTGAAGGAAAGGAAACTGGGGTTTAAATCAGTGATTTAGAACATAAGGGAGAAATAAACAGTCAACCAGTGCAGAATGAAGAAAGAAGAATTCAAAAGAACAAGGAGAGAATAAGATGACTCTGAGACATCTCCAAAAGTACCAATATCATAGGGATGCCAGAAGGAAGAGAGGCACAATAAGAAATCGAAAACTTATTTGAAAAAATAATGAAAGAAAACTTCCCCAATTTGGTGGAGGAAACAGACATACAAATCCTGGAAGCACAGAGAGTCTCAAACAAGTTGGACACGAAGAGGGAAACACCAAGACACTTCACAATTAAAATGCCAAAGGTTAAAGATACAGAGAGAATCTTAAAAGCAGCAAGAGAAAAGAAGAGAATTACCTACAAAGGAGTTCCCATAAGACTATCAGATGATTTCTCAAAAGAAACTTTGAAGGCCAGGAGGGACTGGCAAGCAGTATTCAAAGTCATGAAAAGCAGGGACGGACAATCTAGATTACTTTATCCAGCAAAGCTATCATTTAGAATTAAAGGACAGATAAAGTGCTTCCCAGACAAGATAAAGCTAAAGGAGTTCATCATCAAGCCTTATTATATGAAATGTTAAAGGAACTTATTTAAGACAAAGAAGGTCAAAACTATGAACAGTAAAATGACAACAAACTCACAACTATCAACAACTGAATCTACAAAAACAAAAACTAAGCAAACAACTAGAACAGGAACAGAATCATAGAAATGGAGATCACATGGAGGGTTATCAGCGGAGAGGGGGAAGGGGGAGAATTGGGGAAAAGGTACAGGGAATAAGAAGCACAGTTGGTAGGTACAAAACAGACAGGGGGATGTTAACAATAGTAAAGGAAATGGAGAAGCCAAAGAACTTATATGCACAACCCATGGATGTGAACTAAGTGGAGTGGATTGCTGGAGGGAAGAAGGGTACTGGGCGGAGGGTGGTAAAAAGAAAAAAATTGGGACAACTGTAATAACATAATAAAATATACTTAGAAAAAGAACATACTGGTATTTATAATAAATAATGCCACACACCTACACAGGAAAATTTTAACTTCAAATAGATGATATGGAATATTATATCAATTTATTTTTATTAACTGCCTAATACACCACACAGATTACTTCTCATTACATACAAAATTCATCTTTACCTTCATCAGATAATATTCTGTCTTTTGCTATACTTTTCTTCTTAAGGTTATTTAAAATGAAATCTTCTTGAAAAACATGAAGCAGCTGGGTTTTTCGGCCTTGCTGAATGTAAATAAAAAGCAACATAAGTTTACATATATGTTATATACCTAATACTAAGTGGCCAGAAAAATAATACTTACAAGTTTCGTAATGGGATCTAATGCGATAATACATCCTGGCCTGGCTGTTGACTGTTGACTTACGATGTTAAACACTTCACCAACATATTTCTGTTTTTAAAAAAATGGATATCTCCTTTATTAAACAATTAAATAAAATAATAACAATGTGAAATTCCAGGCATAATAAATCAATAATAAGTATGTTTGATAGCAGCTAAATAAGTTCTCAAGTCTCTTTCATATAAACATTCTAGGACTTTATCTTACTAAGGAATTACATAGGAATGAGTAAGAATTACAGTTCAGTTGGTTCACAGAAAAACAAAAGGAATTCTTGGTAATTTTAAGGAGAAAAAAGTATTTTATATCCATGAATGTGAAAGACTGATTTCAATCTCATGGAACTGTTCTAAGAATCAATACTTTTTCAGCATTAATTTTCAGGTGAGAAGGATGGAGCTAAAGATACAAGTTGACATCCTGCTTATGTATGTATCCTGATTTCCTGAGTCACTTATGTCCTGACTGTTGTAGTCAAGGTCATATGTTAAATTCAATCTTCGTCATACTTGGTCTATCAGCAACACTTGATCCGGGTGATCAATCCCTCTCCCTTGAAATAATTGTCTCCACTTGCGTTCCATTGTACACCACACTCATCCCACTTTTAACAATGGAATGCCTCTGGGTTCAAGCCTTCTATCACTCTAATTTCCAACTATATTCTCTCCCTCAGTGATCTCATCTGGCTCCACAAATTCAAATTTAAATTCTGACAACTACTTTTGTCTTTAGACTAGCCTCTGCCTAAATTCCAGAGAGAAGCCTACTGGATTTCTTAGATGTCAAACAGGGATCTCAAAATTAACATGTCCAAAGCCAAGCTCTTGAATATAACCTGCTGCACAAAATCTGCTTCTTATATTCTTCTCATTTCACCTTGATGCAATTCTATTTTTCCTAGGGCTCAGCCACAAACCTTGGGGGTCATCTTCTCTTTCTCACACAAACCCCACATCCAGTTCAATGCTAACTATTCAATATTCAAAACACATCCAGATTGGACGAATTCTTATTGTTTTTATCACTACCATTTGTCACCATTCTAAACCCCTTTGACTCTGGGATTACTGTAATAGCTTCCTGAATGTGTCTGATTTCTCTTCTCCTTCCCTTGTCTAATCTATATAGCAATCAGTGATCCTTTTAAAACCTAAGTGAGATCCTAATATCACTCTGACATTTTCTTCACGGGGTTCTGTATTATTCAGAGTAAAAGCCAAAGTAACACAATTACCGATGAGGCCTTATATGGTATGGCCCGGCTAACTTTCTAATTCACCCCGGACTACTCTTCTGCCACCTTACTTATTCTGCTCCAACCACAATGGTCTCCTTGCTGCCCCTTTACATACCAAACATGTTCTGGGCTCAGGATTTTTGCCCTGCCTCTTCTCCCATAATACTCTTCCTCTATAACATTCACATTGCTACCTTCATCATCTCCTTCAGGTCTTTACTCAAGTGGTACCTTTTTCATGAGGCTTTCCCTGACTAGCACTTACTTGGCACTCCCTACTACTTTAGTGGCACTGTTGCTATCCATTATATTTATTAATATACTTTTACCTTTTCCCTCTATATCCCTTCACTAGAATATAAGCTCTGATTTTTGTCTGTTTTGGTCATATCAAAATTTCTGGCACTTAAAACAATTCCAAAAAATAGAAGGCCCTCAATAAAAATTATTTTTATTAAAATGCTATATATGTGGTTTGAAAGAAACTATTCTGTAAAACCATGCATTAAAAATTTTTTAAAACTTAGTAATAAAACAGGATTGGAGCATACCACTGTCACCCATGCAATTTTGTAAGCAGGGCATTAACAAAAACATTAACTGGTAGCTGAGGAGACAGACTGAATCTCCTAAACAGGAAGCTCAGTATAGCTGAAGGTTAACATAGGGAATATTTTAAAATATCAAAACCAAATATGTGAAAATACTGGCTTGCAGGAGCTGTTGAAACGATACAGATGGTGGATTGCTACTAGCTGGGCACAGGAAGAAGTAATGCCTGTCAAAGGACAAAAGTTTTGCAATAGTGTTGAAAGGACTCCTGCTTGTAATACAACAAAGCTGAGAGCTTTTTTCTTCGTGGTTAAGATTAAAATTCTAGCCCTGGCTGGTGTAGCTCAGTGGATTGAGCGTGGGCTGAAAACCAAAGGGTCCTGGTTTGATTCCCAGTCAGGGCACATGCCTGGGTTGTGGGCCAGGTCCCCAGTGAGGGCCATGTGAGAGGCAACCATACATTGCTGTTTCTCTCCCTCTCTTTCTCCCTCCCTTCCCCTCTCTCTAAAAATAAATAAATAAAATCTTTAAGAAAAAAAAGATTAAAATTCCACTCCTGTTATTTCAGCCCCTTTTACCTAAAAAACAAAAACAACAACAACAAAAAACTGGAAAAGAACCAACACATATTTCACATTATACTGCCATTAGTCCTCATTTATCTCTGAGCAAAAATTATTACAGAAACACATATCGTAAGACACAAGACTTTACTTCTGAATAAATAAAAGAAATGGTTTCTTTTTAAAGGAACTTAGAATCACCGTAATGGTACAATGCAGTTATGAAAAAATAAAACATCTGAACAACATACATTATAAATTATATGTCACAATTTTAGAATATGCCCAATAAGTATAAATTAAGTACCTAAAAATCATATCTTATGCTTATGTTAAAGCCATTTACTTACAGAAATT
Organism: Micronycteris hirsuta; assembly: GCA_004026765.1. Classification (NCBI taxonomy): domain Eukaryota; kingdom Metazoa; phylum Chordata; class Mammalia; order Chiroptera; family Phyllostomidae; genus Micronycteris; species Micronycteris hirsuta. Next base: position 63,019 of record PVJI01002752.1, on the reverse strand, counting down.
TCAGGATTGGAAAGTTCACTTAGAAGTTTCTTGGCATCAATAACTGCTTCATATAATCTCAGATATTGTCCATCACTTGCTACAAAGCATGCACTAGGAGAATTGCAGTATGTACCTACGAAGTATTTACGGACATTTAAATCCTTAAACAAAAATGTCAGAAAAACCTAAAATTATGAAATAAAAATCAGAATGCTTACCTAGACAGTAACTGGGTATAAGAGTAGGCAGCCATGCCACATTGGAAAATGCGGAAACATGAAGAGAATTAATCCGGGCAAGCTCAGAAACACCTCCAGAAAAAGACAGTGGCCCAACTGGATCAACCCTCCAAAGAATTAGTTCACTATAAACTGATTTGGGATCCTGAAATGCCATGTCAATGGTGTTCTTATTCTGTTGTGCCAAATCTTCAGTATTTAAAGCATCATAAGGTTGTTTTTGGCTATCAACCTCTGGTGTCCTTAATGCATTATGGTGTGATGTTGTCAACAATAATGGTAATACTGAATGGCAAGCTAAATCATTAAGATGAAAGCGATGACCACAATATCTGGATTTGTGCGAAATACTGAGAACTGTAGAAAAAGCAGATTCCTCGGCAAAACTAACTAACCACTGATTCAGAGAGCCATCAGCGTGCTTTGAAATCATCATAACATTAGGGGTAAAAATACTTAATTTTAAGCTATTTGTTGATTTACTGTGACCAGCAGAGATAAGCATTGATGTGGAACGTGTGAGGCTAGAAGGCTTTTGTTTCCCTTGCTGAATAGCCAAGTCAACATTCTTGGTACAGGCATACATCACTATGCTTTTACAGAGAGAGTTCGCATCACCTGTGGGGAAAGCTACAGGAATTCTGGAAACAAAGGACACCTAGAATCAAGAAACTGAGCATTAGAATGCATGAACTCACATAAAGATGTATTACAAATCTGTATCCACATTTAACAAAAAGTAGCTCTCCAGAGGATCAAGTACCTGTACTTGTCGAAACATACCAGGCTGGTATTCATCCAGCCAATCCACATGCCAAACCAGCAAAGAGCCATCCATGGGATGAATACTGAATAGCATGTCTGCATTTTTACTCCATTCAGAGAGAAGTACTTCAATCTGATGATCAATGGCAGCTGATGGTAATGGTACAAAACTTGAGTTTGGTACCATTTTATCACCACCCAATTCCTTCTTTTCATGATTTATTTTCAGATCATCAACACCATCATCCGTTTCTATAAGCAAAAGGGTTCATGAATCAAGTAAATATAATCAAGCTATTACCATAAATTAAGAAATATCTTTAAAGATGCACTTAAGATGAAAAACATAATAGTTTTCATAAACAAGAAATGGGCTCTCCTTTAAAAATAACTTTGCTCCAGGAACATAAGGCCACTGGAGTTAACACAGTAATCAGAAGGCCTATAGGACTGAGTCAGTGGATTACAGGTAAAAGGGCTATTATTGGACTAGAAAATAGGTAAACTGGTTTCTAAACCCAGTACCACAATTAACTACTCAAAAGTAAGACACACTACTTCTCTGAGTCTTAGTTTTGCTCATGGTAAAAAGAGGGAGTTGAAACTGGGGTTATAATTCTGTGCTGAATTTTTTAAATATATTATTGAAATGTAACTTTTTTCATAATATCAGATTTATCAAAACCTGACTCTGCTATACTAGTTATTCTCTAGGTGTTACATACTTATAACTGATATGACATTTTAAAGAAACCATGTAAAGGAATACACTTATAACAGCCCAATTTCCAGGTTTTCTCCAACACACAGGTGATCAGAAATAAACTGGTACCACTCTGGCAAGGTAGCTGAGTTTGGTTCGAGCACTGTCCCATGTACCAAGAGGTTGTGAGTTCAATTCCTGGTCAGGGCACACAACTAGGTTGTGGGTATGATCCCTGGTCAGAATGGGTATGGGAGGCAACTGATCAATGTTTTTCTCTCTTTCCCTTCCTCTCTTTCTAAAATCAGTGAACATATCAAGTGAATATTAAAAAAATAAACAATGAAATAAACTGGCATACCAACTTAATACAGGTAAATATGTATATTCTAACCTTTATTTCAAAAACCCTGGCCCCATTCCTGTTGAGGAATAGAGAGACTTTCTTAAAAGAGACTCTCAAAAACTGTTAGACTGTTGACAAGATTTTAAAAATTGGTCAAGACATACAAATCATTAAGAAAAAGAAAAATAATTCAATAGAAAATCAGGCAAAGGGCATGAAAAGGCAAATCACAGAAGGGTTAAAAATAATTCTGTTCAATATGCTTCAAGGAAATGCCAAGTAAAACAAGATGCCATTCTCCCCATATCTATTGGCAAGGGTAATAGAATGAAAATATCCAGTAGTGGCAAGGCTGTGAAAAAAAACAAAAACGGTAAGACATTTCTGGAGGTCAATCTGGCAGAAGTTACTATGCTGTACACTTGAAAGTATTATATAACAATATTTAAAAAATTAGATTAAAAAATTGGCAGAAGTTAATACAATTTTAAAAGTTTACACTCTGGCAATACCACGTCTAGGAATCTGTGTGATAGAAAAATTCACACGCAGATGGAAAGATATGTCACTGTACCATTACCAGTACAGTGAAAAACAATTTAAATTAATTTAAATGTCCATCAATAAAGGAAATGCTAAAGTTTTCTTTTGACATGGAACACTCAGAAACTTAAAAAAATGATATTGAAAAGCTCCCATAGTGAATTTAAAAAGTTGCAAAACTCAATTTTTGTTTAAAACTGCACTCCCAAGTTAAAAAAAAAACAACTGCCTGTATAAATATGTTGTAGGAAGATAGAAAAACATAAATGCAGAAGGACATGCATTTAAACATATGGAAACTTTATACCTATATATATCGTTTGATTCTTTTTCCTAATGAGCATATCCAACCTTATAATCTTATAATCAAAACTTTTTAAAAATAAAAATAGTTATGAACCACAAACTGTAGCAGAGATGGCTAGCTGGCCATCACAGATTTGTGCTTCCTAGTGCTTAACACAGAATGGCTAGCTATCCAGTCAAGGACTACAAGGACCCTGTTCCTAGTGCTTTATAATGAAAGGAGAAAGTGATATGTGCCAACTCTAAGTCAAAGTTAAGAAATAGCTATACCTTCTCCTCTCTTTCCCACCCTCCCTGACTTTATTCAGAAGAGTTTAAGGCCCTCCTACAATGCTTCTCTAACTTTAATATACATACAAATCACCTGGGGATTTCATTAAACTGTGGATTCTTGTTCAGGAGCTTTGGGTAGAACCTGAATTGTGCATTTCTAACAAGCTCCCAGGTAATGTCAATGCTGCTAGTTCACAGATAGTCCTTTAAGTGGCAAGGCCCTAGGGACTGACCGAAGAAGCCCAAGTATGGAGAATCCTGAGTCCCCAAAACACCATGTGGAAGAAAGCTACCTGGAATAGAAACATCTGCAATAAATTATTCAATGAGCTAGCTCAAATTGGTATTATGCCACTGCAATTTTGAAGTTTATTTCTGACAGTAACTAGCATTACCCTAATACAAAATTCTTTGCTATTTTCAACAAATTTTACATTTTGTACCCTTCTCAAAGCTTTACCTTCATCAGATTTTACATCTGCCTGATCAGAGTCTTCTACACTGGCCTCAGAAGATGGTTGTTCCAAACTTTTTCTAAGTTGCTGTAAAAAGACTTCCATGGACAAAGTAAAGTGTAACTCTTTATTGTTTAGCCAGTGTACCACAAAAGGTCCACTCTTCTCTTCATTTTCACCTAGACTTAGAGATGTAATAGAAGGAAGAAGTGGAATGTCTGTAAAGAACAACAACAAAAAACACAGTTAAAATTTCTATCATTCTAGCATATAAAACATCCAGGTCTTATATTTTTATTACACTATTACACTTATCTTTAAACCTCTGTAATATATTTTATTTAACCTATAAATAAGACTCCCAACATAATGTTTGTCAACAATTACTATTAATGATAGCAGACATAAATGGTAAATTTAACATACCAATAAAGGAATTAAAATTATATATTCTAGGTCATATAGCCTAATTTATTTTATATATATTTTTTTTAATTCTAAAAAATACTCTTGTAAGAAATGTCTGTAATTTGTAGACATCTTAATAGGAAATTCTTCTTAATTTATACACACACTTTGATAAGAAACCTATTTTAATCTGACCTACCATGCAAATGGCACCAATATGATGTCAAAGAACTAGTGATTTATCTGAATAGCAACAACTTTCTTTCTTACTTAATAGACTGGCATACTAATTTTTTTAATGACCTACCCATCTAATTCTAAGATAGACACTATTTATTTATTAGCATCAGGATTAAAGTTGGAAAGTAAAATTGAGGTTCCCTTCTTATATTCAAAAAAGGCATTCAAGACAAACCAACTCGGCTTTAAAAAAAGTTCCTTGGTATTACTTTTGATATAATTGCTAAATTAAGCAAATTGAAGTGTGAATTCAAAGTTATGACAAACAACAATCCCTAACTAATAAAGGTCAAGAAAAATGTGTGTATCATATTAAATTACATCTAAATTAAGCCCTGGCTGGTGTAGCTCAGTGGATTGAGCGCGGGCTGGGAACCAGATGGTCCCGGTTCGATTCCCAGTCAGGGCACATGCCTGGGTTGCGGGCCAGGTCCCTGTGAGGGCCATGTGAGAGGCAACCATACATTGCTGTTTCTCTCCCACTCTGTCTCCCTCCCTTCCTCTCTCTCTAAAAATAAATAAAATAAAATCTTAAAAATAAATAAATAAATAAATAAATTACATCTAAATTTAGCTCATGTTGGTATCTGCTGAACAGTAAAGGCTGAAATGGACTGAAGGAATGTAAACTGATTCTATGCTTCATGAGAGCCAGAATCGCGCCTGTTTCGATCACCCCATATCTGCAGTTCCTACCACTATCTTTAGTTCCCATACTGACACAGACTAAGAACTCAATAAAAGCCTTGAGGGCCTGAATTGCCAATTCCACTGTTCCCAGGTGATACACACTAATGTCAGGGATTAAGAGAGTGCCCCCAAGAATCCTACTGGGTAGGATTTTCTGATTTTTGATTTACAATCAACCCAAAAGAGATCAACAATGCCTCTAGTGGATCACAGTCCTAGTTGTTAAGTACGTACACAAGAAAGAGGAGCTAATGCTGGCTTTTAGCAGAAGCATTCTAGGAAAAAAAAAAAGGAAGAAAAGAAAAGTATCTCACATTTCCTCTGTCTCCTGACCTTCCTTAAATAATTTGATGAAAGTCATTTTTTTCATGAGAAATCTTCATGGAAAGGATATAAGAACTAGAACCAGGAGAATATCTCTTAGAGCTCTTCTGTTTCTATTTCTATAAATAGGGCAAATAAGTGAGCTGGTCTGAGAATCTGAGAGCTGGTCCTTAAATAAGAAATAGAGCATCCAGAGGGTCATTTCAATAGATCTAATTTCAGGAAAGGAATTTTCCATAGGGTCTATTCTAATTGTTAATAATATTATTTTGCTTTGATTTGTTCTACACATAGGGATTTTCCTTAGGGACCTACGACCTAAGAAAGGTTTTTAGGAAGGTGGTCAAGGAGATGCTACATTGAAACTAAGGGTTTCCTTTTTTGCAATCTCTTAGCCTTTTCCATTAAAGTGAGAATTCAAGATTGCTATATTATCAGAATATTGTCTTTTACTCAGCAGAGACTGAAAGTCTCTGACCTTAGAGAAATTCTACTGACCTTAGAATTGCCTCTGGGTATTATAATCTCTGTCAATGTATATATTTTAATAAAGGTAGTGGCATTTTCTAAGCCTATATAATTTTTTAATAAAAATAATCAATATTCTCCCCTTCACATTTTCTTGGCTCATGGATTCTTTTAGAGCTGGGGCTATTGTCTACAAAATAAAAAAAATAAAAGTTGAGAGGACCATCACATACTCTTCATTCCTACCACAAGTATCTCTACTCTTTAACTTACCAGAGCATTTTTCACTTTTATTCAAGTAACTAATGGACGATATTTATCTCTATATTTCTTTGAAGAATGCAATACAGCAAAATCCAGTGTGCTATATGAAAATAGGTGATGCTAAATTTATACTTAAGAATATCCCCAAATATATAAAAATTCATCAATAGTACTTGTCTTCTGGGGAGAAGGACTAGGGTAGGATACAGGTGAAAAATGGTTTTTATTTTTCACTTTCTGTACAGATGGCATTACTCATATGCAAATAGTGTTTTTCATTTTTTTCCCAGTAATAGTCTAAAGTTCTACTTTAAATGCCCGAACTATAATCAGTTGGGGTTTTTTTTCCATTCTTTTTTCTTAACCTTTATTATAGTTTTTTCCATTACCAGTTAGTCCCCTTATATTCCCTCCCCTCAACACTCTCTATTTACTAAAATGATGAGCACTTAAATTCTTCCATCCAGATATTCTAGATCTGTCAATCTAACAGACATATTTGACTAGAGAAATAGGTTTCTTAATTCTTCCAGTTATAACTTCCAAATATTTCTGCTCTACTTCTGAAATGGCTCCAAAGATCAAGTACTAAATACATTGGTTTTATTTTAACAACTCCACAGTAATGATGAAGCACTACTCTGTGATGTTAACCTGTGTTAAATATTAGCTCAAATCTCCACTTTAGAATAAACTAATAAAGAATCTAAATGGCTTATGAAGATCTTAAATCATAAATCAAATCATAGCCTTAAGGAGCCAGCAAATAGACAAAAACATCACTTCGTGTAATCAGTAAGCTGGCTATCATGAAAAATTAACTAAGAAAGTCATCTCCAATATTTTACCTATTTATAACTAAAAGTGTAAGTTATTTGTTATAAAATCAATCCACTCAATTCAAAAACATGTTTTGAACAGTGCTTTATTACCCGTGGCTGGGTTGATGCTGGCTGCAATATGAAAGTGGCAGAGCGCATTGGCATGCAGCGGAGTGTTCCTGTGGACGTGATGAGGATCCTGCTGATGGGGCAGGTATCCGGTATGTGCTACAAGTGCAAGAGATCTCCTTCGGCCTCTACGGAAGTGTCTCAGATTTCCCTGTGTGAAAGAATCAACAAAATAAAACTAATGCCTATACTGTCATAAGGATATATGTATAGGTTACATAATGACTGCTAGACATTACAGATATTCTATTTCAGATGAGTTTATATGTACAAATATTTTTCAGTAGTTTCATATAGCAAGTTTGAAACTTGAAGACGCTTAGAACTTAAACTGCCTGACTCTTAACTATCAGCCAATACATTAGTCAATAATACATCAGCCAATTTGTATTTGATTTATTTTCCGGTAATTAATTTCTTGAATGTAAAAGCAAAGTTTATAATAATGTATTTGTGGACAATAATGTGTCTATGTATCTATGATGTTTTCTTTGTACCCAAAGCTTACCTCCTATGACCACAAAGCATTGGGTAATATTATCATAATAAATTAGGGTAGTATTTCATAATTTACAAAGCATTTTCATGCATCATTTGACTCATAAAGCAGACATTGCAAATATTGTTATTCTCATCTTTCAGATGATAAAATAGTTTATACAGAACCCATGATCTAAAAGTAGACAAGAATCATCAGATTCTAGTTGTTGAGTCTCCATGCATTATATATTTAATAGTATTCTGAACCATTACAATACTGTACTAATTTGAAAAATAGGTGTTCTTAATCATACAAAGCATTCATAGATAAATCAATTTAGATTACTTCCTGTTTTCAATATTAAGAAAAATAATAAAAAGAATCTGCATTACTAGTCTATGTTCAATAAATACAAACATGAAAAACTGAATTTACTTTCTACACTACTTAGTAAACTAAATACTCCAAGTTCAAAGGGGCTCTAAAGATAACAATCATAGAACAGAATCTGACAAACTAATCATTCATGTAATTAAGACAGGACAAAACATCCCAAGCTCTAAACAAAATAAATAATTTTTACAGTCACACCTTTGCTTTCTCAGATTTTAATTTACTTTGTTATTTTAGCTAAGACAAGGGTAAGCATACTTTTCTTATAATTAGTTAAAATTAACTTCGTAAGTAGTTTTTTGCTCTAGACAAAATCCTTAAGAACACTTTTAAACCAAATAAAACTAAAAATTTTCTGAGATTTCCTAAGACATATATATTTTTGTAACTATCCATGTGACTTTGAATATTAATTAAGATCAGTGTTACAAAAAAGGCAACATACAACAGGTTTTAAAGCTTGTAGGAAATAACATCTAATAAAAACACTCACATCTAAAGTGTTTTGAACTCGTTCTTTACTGGAAGCATTTCTCTCGAAATTATTTGTTAAATTAATTGGTTCAGTCCAATGGTTGCTGTCACCTCCATATAGTAAACAATCATTTGGTAAAAATGTCTCTACCCAAAGACGACACACATTATCTTTGCAGTAAGTCAACAGTACATTACATACAGAAGCCCTAAAAAATAAAAAGATTTTAGAGGCAAAATATAAACTTCACACAATATCACATTATACGATGTTTCTATATTGTATACAACTAAGGTACCGATGAAGAAAATATCAACATACATTTATGCAATGTATTTAGTCAAAACCATTACAATTGAGTGGGCATTTGATTTCATTACATCAAATGCTTGCTAACCTATTTCTTTTCTGCCTAGAATTCAGTAGTTCTTGTTTCAATAATCTAAGATTCTTCTTACCACTGAACAATAAAGATTAAAATCATGATATAATCTCTCAATTAATAAGCAAAAGAAAACCATATCTATTAAAAAGATCTAACTTATTCAGTGGATGGGTATTGGAATTATTTCATAATGCTTAATGTTTACTCCCATCTCAGGCACTAGTTCCTACAGGCACTGTGCTACATTATGTAGTACTTTTAACCTCTCCTTGCCTAACACATATGCCAAAAGCAGTGAAGTTGTAAGAATAGAAAAGTCATGATAAAGTAAGTACAGCCACCTCCTTCCTCAGTCATTCTTGATTTTCAGTGAATTTACTGTCTTGCAATCCCACAAAATGAAAGCAAAATCAATTGCACATATATTAGTAAGCTCCATAAGCATCGAGAGTTCAAAGGTTGAAACTCTATCGACAAAGACTACCTCTTATTGGGATGCTCAGCAAATTTAGAAAAAAGGAAAAGAAAGTCATAATACTCTGTAGAAGACACTTATTCAAACATATTTGATTAAAAATGAATGATCAGGAGAAGGCTTCTATTAGTAACTCAGTAAGTTAAAATTTTTAAAAAAGATATCAAAATATTCTGTAGCAGTCACTTTGTTAAACATAGGTACCTGATTAAAAAAGGATTTGAACAAAGGGGAAGAAAAGGGAGAATGGCATGTTTTGTCTTGGTTCCTCTCTCTTTCAGCTTTCCTCTTCTATTGTCTCACCTTTCTCCCTCCCCCTCTCTCGCTCCCCTTCTTTCGCTGTCTATTCCCCTTAATCCCCTTGCTACCCATTCCCTGGACTTCTCTCCCTCAATTCTCAGCTTTCTCTCCTCTCCAGGCTACCCTCCCTTACCACCTCTCTTCTTCTGACCTTCGCCTCTCGCCCCTTCCTACAGTGCCTCCTTTCCTTTCCACACTCTGCTTCTCCTTTCCCCATCCTCATGCCTCTCTCTCCTCCTTCAGGTCTTCTCCCTCTTTTTTCTCCAGGCCTCTATGCCCTTCACCTATCCACCTTCCTCTCTGTTTCTCTCTAGAACATTCAGATACACAGGCAGTGGTAATGAGATTAAATGTAAGTAAATAGAAACACAAGAAAATACCTGTACATCAAAAGGAAATATGGAAAGTTCAAGGTTAGTAGTTCTAATTAGTAACTGGCAGAATGGAAAGGCTTACCAAGGAAGAACAGAAGGTAGGAGACTAAAGGGATGAATAGACAGCAAGCAATTAGAAGAGGCATAAGAATTTAGGTAAGGGCAGTGAAATAAGCAAGAAAGGTACACAACGCAGAAACGTGGAGAAGGCTTTGACCCTAAAATGTGAGTGGTCCCTGGTGATTTTCTTCAGGATACGAGGCCTTAAGGACAGTCAAGGTAAACAGCTGGCAGGTAATATATAAGCAGAATATGTAAGAAGTACTCTGATCTGTTTCAGTCACTTCTCTGGCAATATCTTTCTTCCTCACTTCTTCATCAGAGTGTCTTATTCTTTCTTCAATGGCATAGCATACTCAGGCATAGCCAAAAAGAAAAAAAGAAAACAATAAAAGGGTATAACCTTAGAGGACAACCATGTGATGGGTAAGTGTCTGTAACACCCATCCTATTTTGATGTAATAACAACAGACTAAAGACAGTTTGAAACTAGTTATCTAAAACCAACTTTCGGAGGTTTCCAGAGGATATAACCAAATCTCCCAACCTGTTCTACATTCACCAATTTTTAATAAGTAAAGAAGTATATGCTTATTAAAACACTTCTCCATTATTCTCTCTCAAGCCAGCAGTCCATTGCATAATGCATTGCTATTTTGGTTGAGGATCTTAATTTTATGAGAAAAACAAACCACCTGTATTACCCTGTGAAGATGCCATATCAAAAAATGTAATGGTCTTTGATGGGATAGCTCTCATTTTCCTGAGGAAGGGTCAGCTTTCCCACTATACACCTGCAGGAAGTAGGCAGTTAGTAAAACAAAAGTGAAAACTGAGAGAGCTCAGGGAGATTAGCTGGTTCTTAAATAACATGGATCCAAAAGTAAAGTTCTGGAGACCTCTAAAAGGTGCCACAACTAACAGAAACTCTAGTTCTATTTCCCTATGCTGCAAAATTTAGTTGGTAAGAGATCAAATGAACACAGGCAGTATAAACAAACAAACAAAAAAACAAACTGGTATGCCTCATTGCTGTTATCAGGCATTCGTAATGGCCCAGTTTAAGACATCCACCTGTGACCATTTTTGCCAACAGAGTGAACATAGTCAGGAGCAGATGATGTGTCCATCCTCTCTTAAAAGATATAATACTTCATAAGCCTCTTTTTTAAAAATATGCTAGTAATCTATCAGTAAATGAAAACACTTAGATATACCAGAAGAAATCAGCCTCTGAAATGATGTAATCTTCAGATACTTCTAAAAGATTCACAGTTTGTGATGGCAGCTATTTTTACTGGGGCTATTTACAACTTTTAAGAGAAGAGTTAACATATGCCACAGCTCATTCTATTCTAAACATATTTTTATATAAGTGGGCAATGCTCTCAGAGGTACTAGAGCAACAGTTCTCAAAGTGAAGCTAGGCTGAGGGTGCTTGTACTAACAATACAGGTTGTCTACAGCAATTTCCTTAGTCCAAAGACTGATATTGCCCTCCTACAACAGAACTATTACTGTTCCTAAAGTGTCCTGCTCCTATGTTTTCCTATATTGGAGGGCTGGGGTAGGAAGAATAACTACTCCACTAGAAAATAACTTAAAAATCTAGCTATAAGAATAATGGATACATGCTTTCATATATTTGTCCAAACGCATAGAGTGCACAGCACCAAGAATGAACTGTAATATAAACTATGGACTTTAGGTGGTGCTACTGTGTTGATATAGGTTCATAACTTCTAACTAATGTGGAGGATGTTAACATCAAGGGAGGGGATGCATGTGTAGGAGCAAAGGGTATATGGGAAACCTCTATACCTTCCCTTCAATTTTGCTGTGAACCTTAAAATGCTCTAAAAAGACAGCCTTAATATAGTTAAAAAAAAAAATCTAGTATACCGTGTTGGCTCACTAGAACAAAAGTAAAGTCAACAAATGGCCCAGATACAGTACCAAAGATCAGCTTAGGACATCTCAGGTGAAAAAAGAAAAGGGAAAAACTGTACTGTTCCGTGGTGTGGCCAAATTGAAAATGGCCATGGGGAACAAAAAGGGATTTCTACCTATACTTAAGTAACAGGTCTCTATAAGTTACTAAGTATAGGCAAAAATTCAATGGGATATCATGTCTTAAAAGTACTACAGGAAAGAAAGGACGGGCTAACATATACAGATGGATTTGTGCATGAATGTATAGGTTAAACTGATACCCAGTTCAGGGCATCATAATGTATAACCCTCTCCCTTTTCCTCAAAGATGTTGGGTGTAATTAAAGAAATGTTTGAGGCCTCATGGTATGTCCTCTCAGTAAAGCTAAGGTTTTTTGTTTTTTTAACCAGAGGTGATACACATAGAAGGTACAAGATGAGGGAGTGAAATGTGAAAAAATCCATGCAAGCAACAATATGGAGAATGATTAAGGCATAAAAGAATTGGATACAAAAATATAGAAAAGAAAAAGATGTGCAACTTCTTTTGCCACTTAAAAATATCAGATATGGAAGTAAATATCCTTTCATATGGCTCTCCTCTTAAGTGTCAATCACGACTGACCTGTGGCCAGAGATTTGCAAGCCAAGGACCATCTAATATTACTTGAATCTTCACAGGCAAAAGTCCAATGTAAGAAAAGTAGTCAAAATCACAAACATGACATTCTCTTAATACATGAGAAAAATTGCTAATCCACTTACCTAGGCATATATTTGCTTGTTTTACGCCAGGAAAATCCATTTACAGCTCGAGGATGGGCCAGATATACAAAAGAAAAGTCAATTTCTCCTTGGGATTGTTTTTCTGAACTTTTATCTGGAGAGGTAACAGCTGTCCGCCAGTTTTCTACATTATACCATACCTTTAAAAGACAGTCATCCTAAGATGGGGGAAAAAGCAGAAAAACATCCACATGAGAATTAAAGATTAAGTTAAATAGCAAATATAAGATTTTTCTCCCCAATCACAGAAACATAAGGATGGAAGAAGGGGTTAGCATGGAGAAACTGAGAAAAATCTCTGAATCTGATACTTTTCTATTAGCATTCCTTAATTGTGCTTTGAGAATTAAGGTGTGTGAATATGTGTATTTTGCAAGGGTTGGTTCAAAGAAAGTTCTAGTTACCATGTAGTATGAAAAATGGAGTCATTCAGGAAAGACTGAAAGATGAAGTTAAGGGTTCTTCTTCCATTTAGTCAAGTATCAAATAAGAAAGCATTACTACTAGCAGACTTAAAAAGACTGATAACGTCTGAAAACATAGGACAGTTTTCATGAATTATATTAATGTTCAGAGAAAATGTTGAAGGTGATAATAAGCACTTAACAGCTACTACTACATAAAATAAGTAAAATCGAAATTGCATCTCCTAATTTGGGAAGGGAAGAACAAGGGAGACTAAAATGTGCCAGGTTTTACTCGTAAGCTATATTGCAGTCCCACCTGTAAAGTCAATCAGAATAAACAAATCTACTTCTCTTCTGAAAAAAAAAAAAAGAAAAAAAAAAAACCCTGAGGATTTAGAGTATCTCACATTCTTTTTTTTAAAAATTAATTTATTTTTTATTGTTGTTCAAGTACAGCTGTCTCCATTTCCCTCCCTACCACTCTCCCTCACCCCACCCTCAATCCTACCTGCCTTCAGCTTTCTCCATGTGTTCTTTATATGTGTTCCTGGACGACTCTTCCCCTTCTTTCCTGCTATCTCCCTCCCCCACCCCCTCTGGTTACTGTCAGTTTGTTCTTTATTTATGCTAAGTGAAATAAGGCAGGCAGTGAAAGACAAATACCATATGATCTCACCTTAAAGTGGAACCTAATCAATCAAACAAGCAAGCAAGCAAAATAGAACCAGAGACATTGAAATAAAGAGTATCTCACATTCTTAATCTGTAGAAGGCTTTGAGCAATGAGAATAACTTCAGTTGTGCATTAATTGCTCCGTGTACCAATTATTAAAAATAAAACAACTTCAAAGAAATACATTGTGTTGAAATCAATAGGTAATAACAGAAAATGATTACAAATGTCTTCTAGAAAGTCTGTAAATTCTTTTACCTTAAAAACAGCTTAATATATCTGTCAGCTCAAAGATAATATAAATGGTAGCAACAATTTGCTGACAATATACTATACGCAAGACACTACACCAGTCATTCTACATATGCCATCTAAATTAATCCTATGATAAATAACATGAAATAGATATTATTATCCTAAGTTTATTCATGAGAAAACCAAGGCTCAAAGAGATTAACTACTTACCCCATGTCAAAAAGTAGGTAAGGGGCAGCTTATATCAGATTATCTGTAAATGTATGCTGTTTCAATTATACCATACTGCTCTTTAACACAATATTATGCCAATTTTTGTTATTGAACAAACATTTTAAACAAAAATATATTTTCAACTTAAATAAATAAAAGAATAAAGCCTATTAATGTTTTTGAAATTTCAAAATAAATCATAAACACAATCTGGCAATAGCATTTTCATAAATTACCTTCCCAGCAGTGGCAAAAAATTCTCCATCTGGTGAAAATTTCATTAAATGAATTGGGGAAGCAGTTCTGTAAATTAAACAGATGAATAATATTCAAGAAAAATTAAATAGAGAAAATGCAAAATTACTCCACTAAACTATATTCAGCAATTTCTTCAGATAATAAAACTTTTTGATAACACAACTTTCACACTCACTTTTAAGCTTATAAATACAAATTTTGAAATATAAAACTTTAAATATAATTTTTTAATGTAAATATATCCAGGCATAAAAATCATGCAAGGGACATCTTGTCAGTCTTTAAAACGTAAGATAAGAGTCACAGTTCTTATTCCCTCAGAATCTGGAAATCTAATTTCAAGAGCCATAGATAATCTTTATTCCAAAATATACTTTTATGGACAAATCAACATTTTTAAACAAATTCTGTTTTAACATGGCATTTGATAATTAAAGATTATGCGTGGGTTAATGACCATCAAGGACTCAGCCTGCCAGCTTCATCTATATGCGTGGTGAGTACTTGCTTTTCTTTTCCAAGGAGCTTTGGCTCACTTCCCTTCACTGCCTTCCCTTCTGGCTACCCATATATGATGATCTCAAGACACCTCTCACTATCTTTGCTTTCTTTTTCTCACCTAAGTTCATGCTTAGATAGATTCATCTTACAATCATCTGTAAAGCAGGCCAAAGATGAATTCTGTCACACTTCATTCCAAATACAACCTTTTTCCTGATTTTAAATATAATAAATAATATAAAATACTAATGCAGATCGCTAAGAAAAAGAAATCATATGCAGTTTCACTGATACCATGACACTGATTCCCAGGCAAAACCACTCTTAATGATTTAATACACAGACTTCCAGATGATTCTATTCGCTCACCCTCTCTATCTACTTCCTATGGGAGCGTGTTGGGGAGGAGATGGAAACCAACATCATATTTACAATTTGCTTTGTAACATTTATTTATTTTAAAATGTTATAGACAGTTTTGCATATCAGTATGTGTAGATCTGCATTATTTCATTGGCTTACATTATTCTATTACACATATATGCAATGATTTTAAATAACTTAATGACTCACTGCTGTTTTCCCATTTTTCTGCTTTAAAAAGATGATGCAATGAGTATTCTTGCACATGCATTTTTATGCATCTGGTTAGTCCTAAGGATGTCTGTCCTTAAATGACTTAAAAATGCCGGGTCTCCATGATTCTGATCTTGTTCCTCTTATAGTCTTTTCTCAAAAGAGCAGCTAAAACAGTTTTTAAAAAAGGAATCAGATCTCAACACTCTCTCTGCTGAAAATCCTAACAGACTCCCAAATCACTTAGAAGAAAAAGAAAAAGCCTCACAATAACCTATAAACTGAGTTCTGACTTTGATCATTTCCCCTACCACTCCCCACCTTGTTCACTTCACTTCAGCCACAAGCTAAGGAGTCTTAGCACTTCATGTTTCCTCTGCCTGCAACATTCTCCTCCCAGAGATAGGCACACATGGTTTTCTGCCTCACTTCCTCCAGGTCTGACTCAGTATCACGCTACTCTTCTTCCCTTATCCTACTTACTCTTTCTCTATTATATTTACTGACCTCTTCACCTACAAGTGTAGCTAGAGTTTTAAATTTTTGCCTTTATTTAGTTAAGTTATAGAGACCTATTATTAAATATAGTTAATGTAATCTTTAGCTAATCCTAAAATAAAAACTTGCAGTTTCTGGTTTCATGGCTTTTCTTACTTAAATGGACAAACCAGCTGAGGTAAATTATTAGTATGTCTAGTCCAAGTTACTACTGTATACTCTGATCTTGATTTAACTTAAAATTCTTCTCCTCTCCCAGATAAATAAAATGCATTTCAAATTCAGTTTAACCCATGGGAGCTCCTTACAAGATCTGCAGTGAAGGCAATACAACACTTTGCTGCTTCCTTCTTCCCAATTTTCTATAAAAGACCAAAACAAAGCTACAGCTCTTTCCAAAGAACTACCTTTGCAAAATTCTAATCCCCTTTTCAATATGTTAACCCTTTTTAATCCCCATAATCTAGCCTAGGAGTGTAAAATACATGGAGCCATCTCCTTTGAAATTTCCTTTGTAAATTCTATATACAGCAGGTCTGCGTTACTCACTTTGGTATCTGATATGTATCTTATTATTGCTTCATACAAAACTGGCTCAGGAAGAATGGCATGTAACATCCTGTCATATCAGGATGGGGGAGTTATTGTCTATCTCCCCCCAACTGTTCACTGCTATATCCCAAGCACTTTTACCACTGCTTGAACAGGATAAGCACACAAAAAATATTTGCTGAATTAATGAATAAAACTTAAAATTGCTATTAAAGGGTGTGAAAAAATTAAGCCTGCCAATTAATATTTCTAAATTACTCACTAGAAAGATAATATCAATTGCACCCCCTTAATATATAGAAACAGGTGTTTCTCCAAATGCTCATTAGTAATAGGTGTTAGTCACCCTCTTTCTGGACATTTTACATTTCTTTATTTCAAGTGAGGTCACTCAACTCTTAATGTGCTTATTATTTGTGGCAGGAATTCTTTGCACACGCACGGAGAAATGCCGCCCCGGGAATCCACGCGTATGAGCACGGCTCTGAATGGGGCCAGCTCATCCATGTCAGTGGAAAAAGAATTCTCTAATGGGAATTTGGCAAAAATGTTTCTTAAGAAATTCTCTGCCTTGCTGAGTCTCTTTCCCCAAAGCCAAGCTCAAGTTAACGGATCCCTGAAATTCTTCCCTGCCTCAATGTTTTATGGTCCTAAGAGTTAACAGCCCTAGCTGGCTTACCTTCAATTTACTTGTCTCCTGTTTAATGTACTCCCCCGGTCCTGTCTGCCACTGGACCTGCATTTACGTCCTAATATAATGCTCTGTACCCCAAATGTTTACCTTACTGAGTAAACCTACCGCTTATCTATCTCCTTCCCATATATCTTCATGACCTAGCTGAAAACCCCTGATTCTGGCATGAGTTCATGATAACCAATCCAATGCAAATGTATCCTAAAACTTCTAATAAAAAGCCCTGCTGAGCTATGCCCGGGGCCTTTCTAGAGATGGAGGGAAAGACCTGTGGCAACCAGAACTCCTTCTCCAAGCGTGTCTCTGGGTGAGATTGATTCAGGCATTTGGTTGCGGTCCCCCACGGATTTTGCGGGACGAAATCCCATCAATTATTCATATGTACTACTGTTTAAATTTTTTCTCTTTATTGCCTATTTTTGTTCACCAGTGAGATATTGGTTCTTTTTAAATTAATTTTAAGACCTCAGTTTTAAAAAGGCATTAACCCAAAATTACAAATATTCCCTCTCAAGTTTTTGTTTCTTTTCCTTATGGTCTTTTTGATTTACATACATTTTTTAGAAGTTATCCATTTTTTCCTTTCCCTTTCTTTCCCTTGCTTTCCCTTCTCTTCCCCTTCCTTTCCTTTCCATTTCTGGTTTTGGTGTCATCCTTTAGAAAGTCTTTCCCTGACTCTATAGCAATAGAATATAAATGACAGATGTTATCCATATATGTAATTTTAAATTTCCCAGTAGCCATATTTTAAAAAGTAAAAACAGGTGAAATTAATTATGTGTAAGCTAATATATCAAAATACCATCATTTTGACAAATAATAAAAATACAGGATATTTTACATTCTTTTCTTTGTGCTAAGTTTTTGAAATCTAGTGTATTTTATACTTACAGCATATCACAATTTGGACTAGCTGCATATGAAGTGCTCAACAGTGATATGTGGCTAGTTGCTACCACACTGGACATTGTAGCTCTAAAATATGAAAATTCACCTATATTTTCTTCTAATATTTGTTTCATTGTATAGAAATTCATTTTTTCCTTCCATTGACATTTATTTTGGTGCCAGATATGAAACAGACTCTACCTTCATTTTCTCCCCCAGAGCTAGCAAATTTACCCCACTGATATAAAATGTCATCTTATATTATTGAATCTCCGTGTGTAACTGGGCCTATTCCTGAATCCTAATCGGTCTGTTCTTATATCAATAACAAACTACTTGATCAGCTATAGCTTTAGAATTCATTTTTCTATACTAGATGTCTTTGTTCTTCTTTCAAAATTTTCCCACATTTGACCTGTTAAATGAAGTTTAGAACTATGCTCAAAAGTAGAAATTCCAAAGGGTTTTTGACAAAGATTATATTTAAAATATAGATTACTCTGGAAAAAATACCTCTTCACAATAGAAGTTAAAAAAATGAATATATAGAACATGGGAAATGGTAAATCCTCTGTATATAGGAAAAGGCTTGTAACAGAAATTTAAAAATCAGTACTTTTTATGTTAGTGTGGCTTTCCACAAACTAAAATGCATTATAATGATCCACATGGAACAGGTTTGTCAATTTAATCCTCTAAGTAATTTCTTACTTGCAATGCCAAATGCATCTCCAATTCCCAAAGTTAAGATCTTTTCTATCTGGATTTTCATCTTCGGTTGGCTTTTCCAAGTTAGCACTGGACCAGAGTTGCAAACAGCTAGAACCAGTTAAAAGACGATTGCCTAAAAATATATATATTATTCACCATTTATTACTTAGGTATTTGTCAGTTAAGTTACATATTCAATAGTTTCATACAATACTATAAAGATAAAACAATTTCTAAAAATTCAAATAACACAAAGATTAGGGGAAGGAGAGTAAAGTCGTATTTTAATTTTGTTGAAGCAGCTTGGGAAGAAAAAGATCTTATAATCTCTCATTCAACAAACATTTAATGAACATTTTTATAATGGCATTGTGCTAGGCATGGAAAATACAATGACAAATTTAACACTGTCCTTTTTCATAATGAGTTTACATTCCAATGCAGAAATATTATGAACAGATGCATGAAGACATGAGTTCAAATTACTCCCAAGAATGGCTTGTAATGTGGGATGGATAAGAAATAAGGTGCACAGAATACCTGTAAATCTAAATAAGGTTGGGAAAAAATCTGAGGTCAGATTATGAAACATTTTTGACGTTCTCAAGGACTTTCAAGTTTGTCATAGGTACTTGGGAGTTAAAGGTTTTTAAGTGGGGGGAGACAGTTTACATAAGTGGATGTGTATTTTAGAACAAGGGGTCTCAACGCAGGGGAGGAGTATCAATACAGAGTCTTGACCAGGCCTGTGAACCTCTGTTCACTGATATGTGCAAAAGTTGTATATATAGGGTGTGCATTTTTCTAGAGAGATAATACACAATTTTCATATGATGAGTACTTTCAAAGATTCTAGTACTCAAAGAAGTATCTTCATTCTAGAAAATAACGAATTTCCACTCTAGAAAATAACTCCACTAAAGGAGAAAATTAGGGAAAACGTAAGACAGAGAAACCTGGTTAACCAACTATAATAATACTGATGGGAAATCAGGAGGATCTGAGTCGGATATTAAAGTAAGAAGCAAGGATTGAAAGCCATTTGAAAAGCAATTGTTTTAAGGCTTAACACCAACTAAAAAACAGAAACATAAAATAGGTTTCAAGGATAGATTTTTCAACTTTATAACTTGGGTAGAAGATTGTGCTATCATCCAAACAAAGAAGATAAAAGAGGAGATGCAATTTTGGCCAATAAAATATTCACATTGGCAATTAAGGACTATGGATTGGTGTCTCTCTAAAAACATCCTTCTATTTCAAAAGGAAAGGGGTTCTGAGGCAAAATATAGACTTTAGATCAGAAATCCCTGTTTTTAATTCCCAAATAAGTCATTAATTAGCCATGTGAATTGATCTATTTTGCAGCATTTGACCCTAAATTTTCTCATCTATAAAATTAAAAACTTGTACAGAGTTGTGGTAAGGATTATCTATACTATGTATAATCTACTGGGTTGGCCAAAAAGTCTGTTATGGTGTTTACTGTAAATAAAAGACACATTTTCATTTTCACCAATAACTTTATTGATCTGGATATTTTGAGTAGGTTGGCTATCTCCTGCGTGGTAGAACACAGACTGCTCTCAATTGTCTCCATTTGATCACTATCAACTTCAGCCAGTCTACCTGACTGTGGAGCATCGTTCAGCCAGAAATCTGCAGCACGAAACTTGACAAACAACTTGTGACAAATTTGATCAGTCACAGCACCTTCTCCATATACTGCACAAATCTTTTTTTGCATTTCAGTTATGTTTTTACCTTTCTTGAAATAAGAAAAGCATGATATGCTGAATATGTTGCATTTCTTCCATCTTTAATATTAAAATGGCTACACAAATATTTATCAATTTTGATGTTCTTCTTTAAATACACTGATATGACAGCTATCACAATACAATGTAACAAAATGTTTTGAATAAAGTTAAAGACAACTAAGGGCTACCAGAGCCATCTTCTGGAAAAAAACAATTAAAACTTTTTGGCCAACCCAATATTTAGCACAGGCTAGGCACTTAGCAGAAGCTCAATAAATAGTAGAATCTAAGTGGAAAGCCTCACAGGCAGATAAAAACAACCCAGAAAGTAAAAATGAGACATTCCACTTCAATAGAATTACTATTCCACTGTTTAGCTTACAAACAGAAACAAATCATCTTTTTTTTTTTAAGAGATAATTGGTATATTACATAATACTAGTTTCAGGTGTATAATGTAATAATTCTGTACTTGTATATATGGAAAATGATCACCACAATAAATCTAGCTAATACCCATCAGCCTGCACTGTTACAAATTTTTTTCTTATGATGAGAATTTTTAAGATATACTCTCTTAACAACTTGCAAACATATAATACAGTATTATTAACTATAGTTACTGTGCTTTACATTCCATCCCCAGGGCTTATTTATTTTATAACTGGAAGTTCTTATCCTTTGAACACCCTCACCTATTCTGCCCACTCTCCATCTCTGGCAACCACCAATCTGTTCTCTGTACTTATGAGTTTGATTTTTACAAGTTTTCTTTAACATAAACTGAAAATAAAATTATCTCAGGAAGGATTAAGAATTTAATACTAAATACAAAATAATTAATCCCAGGTATGGAATGAAACAAAAGTAGGTAACAGTGGTATAAAATATATTGATTTGAAGACAAAGGGCAGAAGTATGGATACTGAAATAGGGAAATAATAATAAAAAGCCTATGACAGAAAATCTTATGATTGAAGCAAGATGCAACAATGGGTTTAGAGACAACACAAAAACACTAGTTTATTAATATCATCTGAAAAAAATTTATTTGTATCCCAATACCTGGCAAATAAATATGTAAATACTGATCAAACCCTAAATACTACTATTTCATGTAAAATAATTATAATCTTTTTATAAATAATTACAAATTTCATTTGCAAAAGTAATAATTATACTAATAGTTCTCAAATACTTATTATAGCTATAATCTACTCCCCAACCAAATTCTAAACTTTAAACTTTTCAATATCAAAAAGAAAAAATAAACTTTTATGTGAATTTTAGCTCAATTACAGTTACAAAAGATAATGGTTATTAGCTGTCATGAAGTTGCTACTAGCTATGTTAAAAATAAGTAATTATCTTTTAATACTACTCTGTAATGATAATTTTAGAGGAATTTAACATTATTACTAATATTAGTATTAACAGACCATATAGGTACAAAAATTCCAAACTGCTATGTCATTACTTTAAAAAAAGAGGAAGTCACTCAATTAAAATATTAAATGTTTTTATTGCAGTTAATAAGATACTTGAAATAGCCAGTTCACTTGCTAACAAAATTTCTACAGGACTTTATCACTTACCAAATACTTTCATATATACTGCCACATCTGACCTTTAAAAAACTACTTGTGAATTAGATTTCTTAATTTATGAGTTAACCATTCTTGATGTCTTAAATACTGTGTTTATGATCATAAAACTTGTCAAATATGTGAACATTTATTGAGAGCTTACTATGAGTCCCTAAAGAGAACTAAATAAAATAGTGAATAAAATAGAATCTTGTCACTTGTCTAATCAATAAGATAAACCATGTAAACAAATAATTACAATAGATTGTAGTGCCATAACAGAGTAACTGTAATTTATCATCCAAATTGAACACTTGTGAGAGTAGAAGGTAACACAATTAATCATATGAGGATAACAGGCATAAACTGGAACATAAGTCACCCTATTCACATTAGTTATATACAAAATGTTATATATAAAATTCAATCCCAAATATGAACCAAGATCTGTCCACTTTTCCTTGTATACATAAAATAAACATGTAGGTTACCAGAAAGTAAACATCAATCTTACAAACTCATAAGAAGAAACATTTTAAAACATTGTGTAATTTTCTAAAAAATAATCTGAAGTGGAATTCCTGCTGCTGAACTATGGGGGCCTGCTGGGGACTTCTATAGCAACAAATATGTTTGGAAGGCTGAGGTCCAAGGACATTTTTGCCAGCTATAAGTGGGGTCTCCAGAACCAGAGGGCACACACAGCTCTCAAGCTTTGCAGGTGTTTATGTTCAAAATGTCTAGGCAAGGGGTGTGCTTTTGTGTACAAAGTGAAGAACAACACAGTGACTCCTGGTGGCAAACAGAACAAAACCAGAGTAATCCAGGGAAAGGTAACTCGTGCTCATGGAAACAGTGGCATGGTTTGTGCAACATTCCAAAGCAACCATCCTGCTAAAACCATTAGACACAGAATCTGTGTAATGCTGTATACCCCAAAGATTTAAACTTATTGAAAAGTAAATAAATAAAATGAACTTGTTTTCTTGAAAAAAAAATCTCAACAATAAGCTCTTCTCGTATAAAATAATTCCCAAAGAATCTGAAATTTGTGCTCTAAATTAACAATTTTTCTCAACTATTTCAAAATATAAACTATTTTATCTATCTAAACTGATGGACTTCTGGTTCTATGTTTCAAAGATAACTTCTTTCTTATATTCTAGATCAGGAATTTTCAACTGGTGTGCCATAAGAATTTTAAAAACATGCAACCCTGACAATTTAGTCAGGGGCACTCACCTCTTTTCCCTTAGAGTGTCAAATTAAAAAATGACAACAGCCAACACAACAGCTGTCTGCTGTGAATGAATCAAAATTATACCTATTTTTTTTGTTGAGATTGGCAAAATATATAGTGTAATTTTTTTGGTGGGCCACAGAATTTTAATAATTAGCTTGTGTGCCATGAGATGAAATAGGTTGAAAATCACTGTTCTAGATTCAAATTTCTAATTATCTGCTGGATATTGCTATATCATACGCAAGCATCTCAAATTCCACACATCCAAACAAAACCTATGTTCAACTCTCTCTAACTCTTGCATATTATTCCTCTTCTTGTGGTCACAAATATCTGCAAAGTCATGTGAAATCTGGTTGTCAAGTAATGTCAATTCTTTGCCCAAATACATTTCACATTCATGTATTCCTTCATTATTCATTCAATATTAATGGATACCTATTATTATGTTAAAGGGACTGAAAGAAGTTCTTATTTCTCATTTAGACTATTGTAAAGGCATATTTTCCAAAAGGTAATTATAATTTTAAATAATATAATATTTATTGTCCTATTCCCCTTCCCTCTAATCTTCTTCTCTGCTACCAGAACTCTCTAGCAAACCACTTGTCACTAGCCACTTTCAAAAACCTGTAATATTTTTAGACAATTAAAAAGAATTAAATTTGAATCCCTTACTATGACTTTAAAAGCCTTCTATAATATGCTGCAATATTATATCCTTATCACCAGATTCACTCTAGCCTCAATGAAGTACTAATCACTATTAGAATCTGTCTTACACTTTCTTTGTGCTTTTGCTCATTGTGGTAGATTGGTAAAAATGGCTTTGGGATGGTTTTTAAATGCAGAAATAGATTACTGGCACATATACACATTAACACTTCTTAGAATTCACTTCTTTTTCCCTCCTACATCTATGCCCACCCTCATTGTTAAATATATCTATTCTCCGGTCAAAAGGCTCCTCTTCAATTAAACTTTGACTCTCCAAAGAGAATGAGTATGACCTTCCTGAAACAACAGGTACTCCTACAGCTGGATACTGTTACAGTGCATCTTCATTTCACCACATGCTCTAAAAGAACGCAGTCTGTTTTATTACTATTGTGTTCCCCATGATCTCACACAAACCAGGACTGAAGTACATGAAAGTAATAAAAACAATAACTTAGGAAAGGAATATTTCATTGCAGTTAATCCTGCTTGTATTCTTACCTGTGGGATCCCAAGTTATATTGTGTGCTATTGATTCCAGAAAAAACTGACCACTTTTCTGCCATTGATTATATAATTCCTAAAATTAAAAAAAGAAGTCATTTATCCAATTATTATTGGTATCTTTTTTCTGACAAATGAATATGATCATTATTATTATTACTGTTAATAATACATGCAGTCATTTATCTTTTTAGGTATAACAGACTGTGCAGTCATTTTTAAGGAGAAAATGTTCAATTCTGTTCAGAAAAGTAAGGAATATGCAATAGAAAAGATTAGGGAGAGACTATCCATTCCTGGAGGTCCAAAAGTCTGTCTTTATTATATTTAAATAAACAGTAAGTATATGCCACCTTGGATGATACTGTTACTGACCTCAGACCTTTAAATTACTTTACTATTATTGTTACAAATATTTAATTTTAAATATGTCTGTGTCTCTGCTACTTAAGGCTTTCTTCTCTTTTAATGTTTTACCTTCACTGGAGATATGATATGTGTGAAAATTCAGAATAAGAGATGTAACACCTGTTATAATGTGTAATTTAAATCTTTTCATTCCTTAAAGGAATAGTTTTCAACTTTTTTCTTGAAAACCAGTAAGAAATATATGTTGCACTGTGACCCAGAATACACATAACATACACATAACTGCAATCCTAAGTAATCTACCCTTATTATGTACAATGTCTAACATTTTCTACTCTATTTTGTTTTATTTTACATTCAGACTGTAGCCCACTAAGATGATTTCACTAACCTTTACTAGACTGAGACCCATAAACACTCTCTTAATGTGAGATAGCCAATCTATCAGATGCACAGGTCGAAACACTGGTAATCAGGGTGCTCACAGAAATGGTTGTGTATAGTCGCAAAATAGAGGGAGAAGTAAAGGCTATGAAAGTGAATTAAAGGAAAATGTGTAGGGAACCAACAGTAATGGGAAGGAAACCGGGACTCAACTCAATGGTTTGGACCAGAAGGAAGAAATAAACATTCTATCAGAACAGAACAGAGAAACAAGAATTCAAAAACATGAGGAGAGGTTTAGGAACCTACGGGACACTTTAAATGTTCCAACATCTGAATCATAGGGGTGCCAGAAGGAGAAGAGGAAGAGCAAGAAATTGAAAACTTATTTCAAAAACTAATGAAGGAGAACTTCCCCAATCTGGCAAACGAAATAGACTTCCGGGAAGTCCAAGAAGCTCAGAGAGAACCAAAGAAGTTGGACCCAAGGAAGGACACACCAAGGCACATCATAATTACATTACCCAAGATTAAAGATAAGTAGAGAATCTTAGAAGCAGCAAGAGAAAAGGAGACAGTTACCTACAAAGGAGTTCCCATAAGACTTCCAGATGATTTCACAAAAGAAACCTTATAGGCAAGAAGGGGATGGAAAGAAGTATTCCAAGTCATGAAAGGCAAGGACCTACATCCAAGATTACTTTACTCTATCCAGCAAAGCTTTCATTTAGAATGGAAGATAAAGTGCTTCCCAGATAAGGTCAAGTCAAAGGAGTTCATCATCACCAAGCCCTTATTATCTGAAATGTTAAAAGGACTTATCTAAGGAAAAGAAAAAGATCAAAAATTGTGAACAGTAAAATGACAACAAACTCACAACTATCAACAACCAAACCTAAAAAAACAAACGAACAAAAAAAACCAACTAAGTAAACAACTAGAAAAGAAACAGAATCACAGAAATGGAGATCACATGGAGGGTTATCAGTGGGAAGGAGTGGAGGAAGAATGTAGGAAAAGGTACAGGGAATAAAAAGCATAAATAGGCCCCGGCTGGTGTAGCTCAGTGGATTGAGCGCAGGCTAGGAACTGGACGGTCCCGGTTCAATTCCCAGTCGGGGCACATGCCTGGGTTGCGGGCCAGGTCCCCAGTGAGGGCCATGTGAGAGACAACCATACATTGCTGTTTCTCTCCCTCTCTTTCTTCCTCCCTTCCCCTCTCTATAAAAATAAATAAATAAATATTAAAAAAAAATAAAATAAAAAGAAGCATAAATAGTAGGTACAAAACAGACAGGGGGAGGTAAAGAATAGTATCAGAAATGTAGAAGCTAAAAACCTTATATGTACGACCCATGGACATGAACCGGTGGGGAGGGGGATGCAGGTGGGAAGGGGGGCAGGGCAAAGGGGAATCAAGGGGAGGAAAATGGGACAACTGTAATAGCATAATCGATAAAACATATTTAAAAAAATCACTCAATGTAGTGATTTTCATACTTTAGTGTAAGAATGCATAGTAGCCAGGATGTTTATTAAAAATTCAAATTTTCAAGACCTTTATCCAAAGGTTCAGCCTCAAAAGGTCAAGGTGGGGCACAGGAATCTGCACTTTAAACCAACACCCCAGATGATTTTGACACAAATGGCCTGCAGAATACACTTTCATATAAAACACTGCCTTGCAGGAATGGCTCTCAATCAAGTGCACTCTCTAGAAGTAAATGTACAAGTGCCTACACACAACTCCACACCAACAGATTCAGAAATCCTCAGGGCAGGAACTGGACACATGTATCAACTACTGATTGTGAACAGTAAGTACCTCTAATGAGGAACCACTGTCTTAAAAGAATATTCCAGAATGTACAAAGAAATGGAAATAATATCTTTTTTATGAGGATCTAAAGATTCTCTGAAACTGTATCCTGTAATAATGGATTTTGGGTGCCTTCCAAGTCTATGATTTTTCCAACTAATCCAGTTTTCCCCTTATTTATCAAGCTTTTTTTTTTACCCTCTCTCCAAAGTCTTCTTAATGAGTTTTTGACATTATTATATCAAAATATCATATAGCAAGAGCAAATAGGCAACTGAAAAATCTCTATGCTACCCTTACTAATACAGGCATTTTAGCTTAACACAGATTTTCTAAAAGTTAGTTATTTCATTTAACAAATATATTGAGTATTATTTGAAATACATTGTTCTGAGTGGAATGACCACCTTAAAATTTTATTTTCAGTACTGTCAGTTACTAATTCATAAGGCTACAAGAGCTTCTAATAATGGATTTATTAAGTAATGCATAAGCACAAAAATCAGAGGAGAATTGTAGACTTGCCTTCTATAAAATTTTAAAATGAGTATCAATCCAGAGAAAATATTTTTCATCAACACAAGGCAGAAAAAAGAATGCTCACAACTAGGAATCAATAAATTTAATTTTACTCTAAGTTCTATGGCTCAAAAGCTGTTTCGTCGGCAAGTCACACTTCTTTTTGGGCCTCTGCTGCCTTATTTATAAAGAAGGAAATAACAACTGCAAAACTAAGTCAGAGGAAATATGTAAGATACTAATGGGTGAAGTGAAAAATGAAAACTATTAAAAGATACATAAAGGCATGTCTATTATTAAAACACTGTTCAATTCTTTACAATTAACAGATTTCTACATAATCTCTGACATCATGTCATCTCGTAATAGTCCATGCTGCATGAATAAATAGTAACCAATTTCAAAATTAAGCAAAGAGTCTCATAAAGCTCCTTGCTTAGAATACTTAAAAAGCAGCAGAGAAACCCCAGTCCTCTGACTCGTAACAAATGTTCTTTGGACTACACTATACTGATGTTCTTTTATATGGTTTAAATTTGTAGTTTAATTTTCAGTGGAGATACGTAAAATAATCTGGTTTGTCTGCCATATTTAAAAGCATTAAAGCACCCAAGAAATCTACCACATAACTTCAATATTTATAAACTACAATTTTAACCAGCTTTCAGAACTATCCCTGAATATAATGTCTTTACTAAAAAAAAAAAAATTCACTGGCCTGTTAACAATTATATTACATGGTATAATAAGGACAAGAAAATAAGTCCTGGAGGTATGTTAAGACCTGCAATTAAAACCTGTAACTATAAGAAAATACTTATGGCAGAAAAACTATATAAAAATAGATCATAAAAGTGAAAAATAAAGTGCCACCTATGATTAGACAATGGTGTTTGCACTAGCAATAACTTTATTATAACTGCCAAACTTAAAGTTGTTGACTCTTCAAATACAAAAGAAAAAATGTCAAAAGAATAAAAATATTTCAAGACAATTCATTGGCACAATTTAATTTCATTTCGATGAAAGATTTAAACATTTTTAACAAAAGTGGCATTTAACATTTATCTTAATTAGTGTATAATTTATACTGATTTATTTAATGACCACTGATTTTTTGTATTCTAAAAAATAACATCTTTTAATACTCAACACATTTCAATTCCCAAAAGGAAAATAATAAGTTACTGACCGAACTTTTCTTTTGCTTTGGTAGTTTAATGGGTTCAAAAACAGAGATAGTATTTCCATAGCATGCTGCAATCTTTAAAAAAAAACAAGAAAGAAAAATTATGAGTATGTTAACATACTTATGAATCAAAAGAGCAAAAGAGAAATGAATAGTATAACTTAAAATATGCCCACATGTGCAATTTCAGGCACCAATATTTGAGAATGTCAGTTTTAGAGACTACCATGTCTGGATCGGAATCCCAAACATACTCTCAGTTACTAACTGTGTAACTAGCAAGCTAATCTTTCTGAACCTTAGTTTCTCAATCTATATTTATAATATGTATATACTATCTTCCTAAGAGAATTATTTTGATTATTGAAATAACTTGTAAAATATCTAGTATATCATTATAAGATGCATAGTAAATGTTAATTCCCTTCTCACAGAAGAATATGTATTGATGTCTTCCCTGTCAAGGATAAAATTTGACATGACTTAAAAATCAGTTTTTGGCTGTGATGCACTAGCTCAGTTGGCTGGAGTGTCGTCCTGTGCACCAAAGCGTTGCATGTTAGATCCCCAGTCAGGGTACATACCTAAGTTGCAGGTTTGATCCCAGGTCAGGGAACATACAGGAGACAACCAACTGATGTTTCTCTTTCACATAGATGCCTCTCCACCCCCCCCAACGACCCTTCCTCCCTCTCTAAAATCAATAAACATGTCTTCAGATGAGGATTTAAAAAGTATCAGTTTTTAGGTTATCAGTCCTCAAAGTTGACAATTCTGTGAGTGTATATTTAACTTTAAAAAAATAAAACTTAGATATGTACCTTTGTAAATTCTCTAAGGAATGTGTTCAATATTCTATTTTATTTGAGTATGTTTAAAATTTACTATTCAAATCAATGGAGCATAACCCTTCTTGGATCTGTTTTATAAGGTAGCTATTACTAAAGTTTGAGTGTGTCACAAATAAAGAACATTGAAATATCAGAAGATAAAATGAATGAATGAATCAGGGATAAAAATAAGAATATATAATCTAGTGAAGGGAAGTAAGGAATGAAAATATAACACATATAAGGGAAAAACCTTTCATGGATACATTAAGTGTTCTCAGGAGTTCTTAGGATATATAATCATCTGCACTGAGTTGGTCTGGGAGGGAGTGTTTAGTCTGGGCCTTTAAAGCAGAGGTGTCAAACTCATTTTCACCAGGGTTGGGCCAAATCATCCTCACGGTTGCCTTCAAAAGGCCGAATATAATTTTAGGACTATATAAATGTAACTACTTACACCTTAACAGTTAAGCAAGAGCTTGGCGCTGCCGCTGGGTAGAAACAAGGTGAAGGACAGGATAAAACAAGGTGGAGGGCCAGATTCAGTCCACGGGCCTGTGTTTGCCATCTGTGCTTTATAGTATAGGTAGTATTTCTTCACAGGTCAGTAAATATTCAATTTTAGAAATAAGGCATAATATGAACACAAGTGTGAAGACTTAAAGATGCACTTTATGTTTGGAGGGGACTGACCACCAGCCAAGCTAGAATAGTGTTCTTTACAACAAAATAAGGAACATGAAGCCAAAAAGGCAGATTGGAGCCAGTCGTACTGGGCCCCATGACCAAAGTGAACAGTTAAAACTTTCCCAAGGTAATGATAAGCTAAGAATGTTTTTAAGCAAATGAATACAAGATAAATGCAGATGAATTTTCCCAGGAAAATTAATCTCTTAGTGCTACAAAAGCAATAATGATAACATACTGATGCCTATGGCATCAAGCAGCATTTCCTTCTTTTTTTTTTTTTTTTTTAAAGATTTTATTTATTTATTTTCAGAGAGAGAAGGGAGGGAGAAAGAACAATGTATGGTTGCCTCTCACAGGGCCCTCACCGGGACCTGGCCCGCAACCCAGGCATATGCCCTGACTGGCAATCGAACTGGGACCCTCTGGTTCCCAGCCCGCGCTAGCATTTCCTTCTTAAAGGCAAACAGAAGTCCCCATATACTCAACCCTACAAAATTTTCTTCCTGATACCTTAGGAATCACTTGATTATATTGATACTAGTAAAAAAATAAGCCTTTTATTGGAATGATTATAAAACCAAATAACTTCATTTTAACTTGAACTGTCATGTAATCTAGCCACAAAAAGATAACTCCTATTGGGAATTATTAAAATTAGATTTCTGCCTGGCTGGTGTAGCTCAGTGGATTGAGCACAGGCTGGGAACCAAAAGGTCCTGGTTCGATTCCCAGTCGGGGCACATGCCTGGGTTGCGGGCCAGGTCCCCCAGTGAGGGCCATGTGAGAGGCAACCATACATTGCTCTTTCTCCCTCCCTTCTCCTCTCTCTAAAAATAAATAATTAAATCTTTAAAAAAATAAAATAGAATAAAATTAGATTTCCAATATTAACCAGCCCTATGTGTGTCTTAGATGGTATTAATACAAGCAAGTTTTCATACAGTATTGAAGATTACAGAATTACAGAGGTAGGAGATCAAACAAACTTGAAAAAAAAACCACGTCAATAATTTTTGGCATTCCATAATAAATAACATTTTGTAGTATAATGAGAATAAAAGGAATGAACCAAAGAAAGACAGGTGAGAGACACTTGTAGCTGTATTAAAGGAAAGGAGACCCAGGAGTAACAAAAGAGTGATCAACAACTAGGTAAAGATTGTTAAGAGTCAAAATTCATTTTACCATGAGTTTCTTTAAACTAGGTCCCAAGAAAGAACTTTTCGGAATGACAGGTCTATTAGAAATTATTAGATTTTTTAAAAAGCATTGAGTCCACTTACATTCCTCACACAAAATATTCTGGTGGAATCATATAGTCAAACAAAGTATTGAAATATCTAGCAAAAAAGATTTAATAGAGTTGTAAAGTTCATCCTAGTTTAGCCCCTAAGGAGCCATACCTAGGTCAGGCCACCTATTACATGATGCTGTATTAAGCTAAATACTATGCTTCCTACTAGTTATGACCCTCCCAATTCTGGTCTATATAGAACTGTATTTAACCTGATATAGCATCACATGCCTTTTCTTTCATTGTAGGTGTTTTGCTTTCAAGGTTACTTTTTACTTTTCATGTGCAAATAGAAGTCCAGATAAAAAATTTCATTTTTCTTATAAATTTGCAATAAATTAACAAAAAATTACAGAGTTTAGAAGAGCTTATCTTCATTTTAGTACAAAATTTATCCAGAAGTTACAAGAGATAACTGTTTGCAGACAAAAAAATGACTCTAACAAATAACTTCTCTTCAGTAGTTTATTTGTAAATAGATGGAAAACTACTGTCATCCCTGTCCTTCGATCCAATCAATTTTTAAATAAGTAAGCTTTATACTTGTTATATAGGTAGTAAGTATTAAAGTTCACTGTGAACTCCTAGAGAATATTACATTTTATTTCAAAATTATATAAGAATAGAATTCCTGAAAGTCTCAAAGATACATATAAGAGAATCAGGGATTTTGTCCTCTACGGTGCATGTAGGGAGCCAAAGAAATTTGTAGTCACATTGTCCTTGAAACAAAGCAAGTCTCTAATTCAATAGAAAATATACTTCAGAAACTATCCTGGCATAAACCATATTCAAAACAAATCTCATTATAAGATTACAAACCTTGCCTTGTTGCATTGAACAGTCTACACATCCTACTTGAATATTTCCATGTTTAGCTCCTGGGATTATTTGTAGTCTTTCAAAATCACTTCCCAGTATAACAATGTCACATCCAGATGCGTAAGCCTGGAAACAAAAGGGAACAAAATAAACTAAAAATGATAAAATTGTCAAGAAAATATTTACCATGTAAAATACTGGCATTAAATATTACATTTTAAAAGATTAATTTTGAATTCTTTTTTAAAAATATGTATTATTTAAGAATTTCTCCTTTGCCTCTTATATACAGTCCCATCAGCAAATTCAATCAATCCCATCTGCACAAAACATACCAGTTCTGCTCACTTCTTCCTTCTCCCCTAAGCTCATCTCTTTCCTGCACTATTAATAGTCTGACTGCTTCCATTGTTGCTTCCCTCTAATTTTTTTCCATACAAAGACAAAAGTGATCTTTCAAAAATATTTATTACACCAAATAATTTTTCCTGCTTAAATCCCTTCAATAGTTTCTTGGAATAAAATCCCAACTCCTTATCATGATCAATGCCCTAAATGACTGTCCTAATTGTCCAAAACCTCTCAAGGTTCTCTTTCCTCCCCTCAACTGGCTCCTGGCCCTATATTGCCCTTCTTTCTGTTCCTTAGGCATATCAATCTTTTCCACTTCAAAGTGGTTTCTCTACCTTTATCTGCCTGATCTTTGTCTAGCTAGTTTCTTTTCAACATTCAGGTCTCAGCTCTTGATCTACCCCCTGCCCCCCACCTCCTTCTCCCTCCCCCTCTTTTTCTCTTTCTCTCCTTCCTTTCCATCACATTACTATTTATTTTTCTTTGTAGCATATATCATAATTTGTAAATATATTTCTTATTATCCATTTCTATTACTGGATATTAAGTTCCAAGACAAAAAGGTAGGGTTTGAGTTTATATTGTTCTGTGCTCTAGCACCCAATTCTAACTGAAGGGCCTGCTTTATAAATACCTATGGAATAAACGAAGTATTTAATTTTACAAAGACAGCCACCATAACCAAACAAAAGGGTGTATAGTTCAAGGCCTGTTACACCAAGTATTTTAGAGCTCTCTTGGAATTTTACAATGAGCAGAATTCTTCCAATTCTTTTTGTGTTCTTTTCCATACCTTCCTAGATCACAGGAGTTTCTTCCATTACAGGGTACATGACTGTCCTAAAATTTATGTATTATAGGCCGGCATACAGACTAACACTGATAATAAAACATCTATCACAAACTACTTTCTATCCCCATAAGTTCTTGAAGTTTCAGTAATTCTTTTCTCATCATTTTTTCACATGCATATATACCTTACTTAATGCAAAAAGTATTATACTTAATATATACAGTGTGTCCTTAATTTCTAATAACCCAAAATGGTCCTGTACACAGCTACCAAAAATATTTAAAAGGATCTTGAAAGAACATACAAATAAATCTGCTCACACTGCAGACAAGAAAATGATGCCTAAATAAGTTGACATAACTTCTTAGTGGCAGAGTAGGCTTCAGACCCTGATCTCTTGATTCTTGATCTAGTGTTATTTCCACGACACCACGAACACTTCCCTAGTTAATCATGCCTGCCTGGAATTTTCCTAAAAGAAATTAGGGATAATCAAGTCTGGTTCCACTAGTGTCACATAGTGGAAAAAACTGGCTCAGTAAACAAACAAAAAATATATCTCATGATGGCCTGTTCACCTATTCACATGTCCACAATAGGATCATAAGGCTTGCCACAAGATTATTAGCAAGAATAAGCTCCAAAAAACTAATTTATTTCAAGAAAATTTTTTATTCATAATACTCTAAATATCTTAATAGCTTAGAAACTGATTTTTCAGTATTAAATTTTGATAAATACTGATTGTTATGGTTTTCCCAAAACATTGTTTTAAATTTTGAATGTTTACAACTTATATTTCCTCTTCATTATATATTAAGTCTTTGTAATTTCGCTTTCCTTTTGTTATACCTGAAATTGTCTACCTACTGTCATATATTGTGTTATAATTATTTCTATCAACAGTCACGACTCTCAACTTTCCAAAACCAAGTCTATATTAATCCTGAAGTACCTCCCAAAGTTATTGTTCAATACAAGTATTAAACATTTGTAGAGTTGAAAAACTGGAAAATTATCTCAGAAATACACTTAAGCCCCATAGACAGGAAGATGCCAACTTACAATACAATTAACCCTTCATCACAAAAGACTTACCCATTCTGGATTACCCTTGTTCTTTTGCTGCTGCTGTATTAAATTATCACCTGACTTTGGTAATTTATATTGTCATTTGACTTTTCCTCAGTGACAGTACTACAAGGTACAAAGATGTTTCTAGTTTTAGTAAACTTCAAATCAATGAAAATTATTGATCTTCATCTGGAATATCTCTCATTCAATCTTTACTTTCTTCTCTCAGACTTATAACTAATGTATGATAATAAACTAGTAGATGGGGGAAAATAATATAACCAGCGGCATTCCACATTTCACAAGGTAACTATTATGCTTGGGGCTTTTAATAAAGATCCTCTGGTTTTCTTGACTGTAGAACTTAAATGCTTACAGTTTATTTGATTATATAATTACATGTGGGATGCAGGAAAAACTCAAATCATATTTGCATTTTGTTTCATTTCTTAATCAGTGTCAAAAATTTGTAACTGTCTCCCCAAAACTCCTGCTGTGCAATAATACTGGTTGAATAAACTATGATATATAACCACAATGAAATATTATACAGCTGTAAAAAGAATAAGGAAGGCATCTATGAACTAACAATGGTATTTTGTAGGGGATATTAACTGGGAAAAAAAACCCAAAGTACAAAAGGGCATATGTGGTGTGTTAATTTTTGTGTGTGTGAAAGGAACAAGTTAAATAAGAAAACATAAGAGTATATGTTTCTGATTATTACAAAAAGAAAGAAAGGATAAAACTAGGAAATAATTAAGTTTGTTACCAACAAAGAAGTGGAGAAGGATGCAGTGGACAGGATACAGGAAAGAATAACATTTCTGAATATAGTTATGACTTTGAAAACAAACATCATACATATTCAAAAAATTAAGTCATATCAATGAAAATGAGGGAGCAAGTGAAACCAATGAACTAACTGCATTTCAAATGGTTACAACAGGCACACCTAAAGAAACAAGGCAAGAAGAATCTAGTGTCAGATCCTACAGGTTAAGAACTCAGTCTTAACTGAGACCGCCTTCCACTTCAGATGTGTATCACAAGTACTAGGACCTCAGATTATCCACAATTTCTGTCCAACTTGGCTACAAATAGGAGGTTTCCATGATCTCCTTCTTGGACTTGATTATTTGCTAAAACAATTCATAAAATTCAGAAAAACACTTAGTAACACTTACCAGTTTATTAAATGATAAGATAAAATATACCGATAAACAGCCAAATGAAGATACATAAGGCGAGGTCTGGGAGGGTCCCTAGCGTAGGAGTCCCTCAATCCCAGTGGAGTTGGGTATGTCACCCTTCAGGCACATGGATGTGTTCACCAAAATGAAAGTTCCCTGAACCCCTTGCTATTGGAACTTTAAGGAGGCTTCCTCATGTAGGCATGATCAATCATTAACTCCATTTTCAGCCCCTCTATCCTCTCTGGAAAGTGGGGCTGGGATTGAAAATTACAAGCTTTTAATCATGGCTTGGTCTTTTTGATGACCAGCCACCATCCAGGAAGCATATAGGAGCCCACCCATTTGCCTCATTAGAACAAACGATGCTCCAGCATTCTTATCACCTAATGTACAAGGGTTTCAGAAGCTAGTAACAGGAGGGATGGGGTGGTAGTGGCACAGACACTGACACATATATTTTCTATTATCTCTCAAGCAGGGGAAGGTGAAGAAATACAAACAATTCTGAATTCCTTTCGTAAGTTTTTAAATTGTAGTGGTACAGACAATGCAATTTTAAGACTTACTTAGATGTGTTATAGAAATGGGGCACAGTTCACATTGTATAAGAAAGCACGAAGATATGAAATGGAAGAATGAACAATACGATCATGTAAGGCTGGACTAGAACTGGAAATATGGATATAAAATCATGATTTCCAAAATGCACGTACTGTAAATTCTTACTTAACATCCTTGTTAAGTTCTGAGACTTTACGTGAAACTACATATAATGAAACCAATTTTATTACAGGTTAATTAACATAAACAAGAGTTACATTTCTATGGCATTTCATCGACATTATAACCAAATGACACTGAATGAAATGACATTATTCAGGGACCTGCTGTATTTTCATGTACACAAGTAAATATATGTTTGTAAATGTATGTATTATGTGTGAATGCTGTATACATACACATAATACATGTATATATTTGTTAATTCTGTCCAAAGAAAGGCCAGGAGGAAACATTTCAGCAGCAATGAAATCAAGCATCTTGATCTTGATTTCTTTTTTTTTTTTATTATTATTGTCGTTCAGCTACAGTTGTCCTCACTTTTTCACCGTTCCTCTATCCTACCTGGTCCAACCTCTGCCCCCAAAGACAATCCCCACCCCACTGTCCTTGACCATGGATCCTTTGTACATGTTCCTTAACTTGACCCTTCCCCTTCTTTACCGTTATCTGCCTCCCTCCCGTCTCTTCTGGTCACTGTCAGTCTGTTCTTTATTTCCATGTTTCTGGTTCTTTTTTCCTCACTTGTTTTCTTGACTAGGTCTTACTTACAGGTGAGATCATATGGTATTTGTCTTTCACTGCCTGACTGATTTCACTTAGCATAATGGTCTCCAGTTCTATTCATGCTGTTTTGAAAGGTAGGTGCTCCTTCTTTCTTTCTGCTGCGTAGTATTCCATCGTATAAATGTACCATAGTTTTTTGTTCCACTCATTTACTGATAGGCACTTAGGCTGTTTCCAGCCTTAGCTACTGTAAATTGTGCTGCTATGAACTAAGGGTTGGCACAGGTTCTTCTGAATTGGTGTCTCAGGATTCTTAGGGTATAATCCCAGCAGTTGAATTGCCAGGTCAAAAGGCAGTTTTATTTCTAGTTTTTCTAGGAAATTCCATACTGTTTTCCACAGTGGCTACATCAGTCTGCATTCCCACCAACAGTGTACTAAGGTTCCTTTTTGTCCACAATCTCATCAGCACTTGCTGTTTTCTAACTGTTAATG
Organism: Micronycteris hirsuta; assembly: GCA_004026765.1. NCBI lineage: Eukaryota > Metazoa > Chordata > Mammalia > Chiroptera > Phyllostomidae > Micronycteris > Micronycteris hirsuta. The sequence goes on along the minus strand of PVJI01002752.1, from coordinate 25,254 downwards.
ACAGCCATTATTACCAGTATGAGGTGGTATCTCATTGTGGTTTTAATTTACATCTCTCTGATGGATAGTGATATTGAGCATCCTTTCATATGCCTATGGGCCCTCTGTATGTCCTCCTTGGAGAAGTGTCTATTCAGGTCCTTTACCATTTTATAATTGGAATGTTTGTCTTCCTGGTGTGGAGTCATGAGAATTCTTTATATATTTTGGAGATCAAACCCTTATCGGAGGTATCGATGGCAAATATATTTTCCCACACAGCTGGTCCCCTTTGCATTGTGCCAATGGTTTCTTTAGCCTTGCAGGAACTGTTTAATTTGATGTAGTTCCATTGTTTATTCTTTCCTTTATATCCCTTGCCCTAGGGGACATATCGGTGAAAATACTGCTGCACAGAATACCTGAAATTTTCCTGCTATTTTCTCCTCTAGGACTTTTATGATGTCGCAACTTATATTTAAGTCTTTTTTTAGAGATTTTATTTACTTATTTTGAGACAGGAAGGGAGGGAGAAAGAGAGGGAAACATTAATGTGTGGTTGCCTCTCATGCAACCGCTACTGGGGACCTGGCCTGCAACATAGGTATGTGCTCTGACTGGGAATCAAACCAGCGACCCTTTGCTTCTCAGTCTGGTACTCAATTCACTGAGCCACACCAGTCAGGGCTATATTTAAGTCTTTTATCCATCTTGAGTTTATTTTGGTGTATGGTGTAAGTTAGTGGTCTAGTTTCATTCTTTTGCATGTACCTATCCAAATCTCCCAATATTTACTCAAGAGGCTATTTTTACTCCATTCTATGCTCCCGCCTCATTTGTCAAATATTAATTGATCATAGAGAGTGGGTTTATTTCTGGCTCTCTAATCTGTTCCATTGATCCATGTGCCTGTTCTTATGCCAGTACCACACTGTTTTGATTACAGTGACCTTGTAACATAGTTTGCTATCAGGTATTGTGATCCCTCCTACTTTGTTCTTCTTCTCAAGATAGCTTTTTGGGGTCATTTATGGTTCCATATAAAATTTTTTTGTTTTGTTTTATTTCATAAATTACTTTACTGTTGTTCAATTACAGTTGTCTGCATTTTCTCCCTCCCTTGCTTCCATGCTCCCCCTTGGTTTGTCTATGTGTCATTTATAGTAGTTTCTAAAAACCCTTCTCCCAACAGTCCCCCTCCCCCTCCCCTCTGGCTACTGTTAGATTGTTCTTAATTTAAATGTCTCTGCTTATATTTTGCTTGCTTTTTTCTTTTGTTGATTATGTTCCAGTTAAAGGTGAGTTCATATGGTATTTGTCCCTCACCACCTGGCTTATTTCGCTTAGCATAATGCTCTCCAGTTCCATCCATGCTGTTGCAAAGGGTATAAGCTCCTTTCTCTCTACTGCGTAGAATTCCATTGTGTAAATGTACCATAGTTTCTTGATCCACTCATTTGCTGATGGGCACTTCGGCTGTTTCCAGCACTTGACTGTTGTAAATTGTACTGCTATGAACACTGGGATGCATAGGTTCTTTTGGATTGGTGTTTCAGGGCTCTTAGGATATAATCCCAGCAGTGGAATTGCTGGGTCAAAAGACAGTTTCATTTTTAATTTTCTGAGGAAATTCCATACTGTTCTCCACAATGGCTGTACCAGTCTGCATTCCCACCAACAGTGCACTAGGATTCTCTGTTCTCCACAACCTCGTCAGCACTTGTATGTTGATTTGGTTATGATGGCCATTCTGACTGGTATGAAGTGGTATCTCATGGCAGCTTTAATTTGCATCTCTCTGGTGGCTAGTGATGCTGAGCATGTTTTCATATGTCTCTGGGCCCTCTGTATGTCCTCCTTGGAGAACTGTCTGTTCAAGTCTTTTGCCCATTTTTTAATTGGGTTTTTGGTCTTCCTGGAGTAGAGTCGTGTGAGTTCTTTATGTATTTTGGAGATCAAACCCTTGTCTGAGGTATCATTGGCAAATATGTTTTCCCATATAATTGGTTCTCTTTTCATTTTAATGCTGTTTTCTTTAGCCATGCAGAAGCTTTTTAATTTGATGAGGTCCCATTTGTTTATTCTTTCCTTTATGTCCCTTGCTTTAAGGGACATATCAGTGAAGTTGGTGCTGCATGGAATGTCTGAGATTTTCCTACCGATGTTTTCCTCTAGGATTTTTATGGCATCCTGACTTATATTTAAGTCTTTTATCCACCTTGAATTTATTTTTGTGTATGGTGTAAGTTGGTGATCAAGTTTCATTTTTTTGCATGTAGTTGTCTAGATCTCCCAACACCATTTGTTGAAGAGGCTGTTTTTACTCCATTTTATGCTTCTTCCCCCTTTGTCAAATGTTAATTGACCATAGAGATTTGGGTTTATTTCTGGCTCTCTACGCTGTTCCATTGATCCATGTGTCTGTTCTTATACCAGTACCACACTGTTTTGATTACAGTGACCTTGTAACATAGTTTGCTATCAGGTATTGTGATCCCTCCTACTTTGTTCTTCTTTCTCAAGATGGCTGAGGTTATTTGGGGTCATTTATGGTTCCATATAAGCTTTTAAAATATTTGTTCTATCTATGAAATATGTCATTGTTATTTTAATAGGGATTGTGTTGAATATATAAATTGCTTTGCATAGTATGGATGTTCTAATGATGTTAATTCTTCCAATCCATGAACATGGTATACGCTTCCATTTATTTGTGTCTTCCATGATTTCTTTCTTCAGTGTTGTGTAGTTTTCTCAGTACAGGTCTTTTACCTCCATGGTCAAGTTTATTCCTAAGTACTTTATTTTTCTTGTTGCTACAGTAGATGGGATATATTTCCCAATTGCTGTTTCTGATATTTCATTATTGGTGTACAAAAATACCTTTGATTTCTGAACACTGACTTTGTATCCCACTATTTTGCCAAATTCACTTATCAGGTCAAGTTGTTTTTTGGTGGAGTCTATAGGGCTTTCTATGTACATTATTATGTCATCTGCAAACAATGACAGTTTTACTTCCTCCTTTCCAATTTGGAAGCTTTTTATTTCTCTTTCTTGTCTAATCATTGCAGCTAGAACTTCTAATACTATGTTGAATAAAAGTGGTGAAAGCAGACACCTTTGTCTTGTGCCTGGTCTTAGGAGTAAGGCTTTTAGTTTTTGTCCATTTAATACAATGTTGGCTATAGGTCTCTCATATAAGGCCTTTATTATGTTGAGGAATGCTCCCTCTACTCCCATTTGCTAAGTGTTTTAATCACAAATGGATACTATACCTTATCAAATGTTTTTTCCACATCTATTGATACAATCATGTGATTTTTGTCTTTCCTTTTGTTTATGTGATGTACTACATTTATTGATTTGCAAATACTTTACCATCATGCATCCCTGGGATGAATCCCACTTGATCGTGGTGTATGATCTTTTCAATATATTGTTGGATACAGTTTGTCAATATTTTGTTGAGGATTTTAGCATCTATGTTCATCAGCGATATTGGCCTATAGTTTTCTTAGTTTGTCGAGTCTTTATCTGGTTTTGGGATTAGTATGATGCTGGCTCCATAAAAAGTGTTTGGAAGTATTCCTTCTTCTTGAATTTTTTGGAATAGTCTCAGAAGGGTAGGGGTTAGCTTTCTTAAATGTTTTGTAAAATTCTCCTGTGAAACCCTCTGCTCCAGGGCTTTTGTGTGCCATTTTTGATTACTGCTTCAATGTCACCAGCTGTTAGGTCTGTTCAGTCTTTCTGCTTCTTCTTCATTCAGTTTTGGAAGATTATATTTTTCTAGAAATATGTCTATTTTGCCCAGGTTGTCAAATTTCTTGGCATATATAGCTGCTCATAGTAATTTCTTACATTCCTTTGTATTTCTGTGGTATTGGCTGTAATTTCTCCTCTTTTGTTTCTGACTTTATTTTTTTGAGACCTCTCTTTTTTTCTTGATGAGTCTGCTTAAAGGATTTGTGGATTTTGTTTATCTTTTAACGAACCAAGTCCTGGATTTATTGATCCTTTGAATTGTTCTTTTAGTCTATATCATTTAATCCTACTATAATCTTGGTTATTTCCTTCCTTCTACTCACTCTGGGCTTTGTTTGTTGTTGTTCCTGCAGTTCTTATAGATGTAGAGTCAGGCTGTTTATTTGAAATGTTTCTATCTTTTTTAGGTAGGCCTGTCTCGCTATGAACTTCCGTCTCAGGACTGCTTTTGCTGTGTCCTGTAAGTTTTGGATTGTTGTATGTTCATTTTCATTTGTTTCCAGAAACTGTTTGATTTATTCCTTGATCTCATTGTTAACCCATTCATTGTTTAATGGCATGCTATTCAGTCTCCATGCATTTGAATGTTTTTGAGATTTTTTTCCTAGAGGTTGGTTTCTACTTCAAGCCATTATGATCTGAGAAAATGCTTGATATGATTTCAAGTTTCTTGAATTTGTTTAGGCTTGTTTTGTGTCCTATCATGTGCTCTACCTTTTAGAATGTTCCATGTGCATTTGAAATGAATGTATATTTTGCTTCTTTGGGGTGAATTCTGTATATACCAATTAAGTCCATTTGATCTATGCGGCAATATCTTTGTTGATTCTTGTTTGAAAGATCTGTCCATTGTTGACAATGGGATGTTAAAATTCCCTACCATAAATGTGTTACTGTCTATATCTTTCTTGAAGTCATCCAAGATTTCCCCATATATTTGGGTGCTCTTAAGTTGGGTACATATATATTTATAATGTTTATGCCTTCCTGATGAATTCTTCCCTTGAGTATTATGAAGTGACCTTCTCCGTCTCTTTTCTTGGCCTTTGTTCTGAAATCTATTTTGTCTGATACAAGTATTGCTATGCCAGCTTTTTTTCCTGTCCATTTGCTTGAAATATTTTTTTTCTAGCCCTTCACTTTTAGGTCTTTTTGTTCTGGGGTGGGTCTCTTGGCTCATGTTTTGTTATCCATTCAGGTACCCTACGTCTTTTGATTGGAGCATTTAATCCATTTACATTTAGGTGATTATTGATAGGTACTTATTCATTGCCATTTTTCCCCTTTATACCTGTGTTCCTTTCTCTCTCACTCTTTTTCTTCATCTTCTTAACTCAGGCCCTATAGTATGTCTTGCAATGCTGGTTTGGTAGAGGTGTATTCTTTTAGACTTCTTTTGTCTGAGAAATTTCTATTTTTGCCTTCCATTTTAAATGAGAGTCTTGCTGAGTACAGTTGTCTTGGTTGCAGGCCTTTGCTTTTCATTACTTGGAATAGTTCTTGCCATTCTCTTCTTGCTTGTAGTGTTTCTGTTGAGAAATCAGCCGCTAGCCTTATCATAGCTCCCTTATATGTTACTAGCTGTTTCTACCTTGCTTCCTTTAAGATTCTTTCTTTGTCTCTGAATTTTGACATTTTAATTATGGTGTGTCTTGGAGTGGGCCTCTTTGGATTCATCTTGATTGGGACCCTCTGTGCTTCCTAGACTTGCATGACTTTTCCTCTCATCAAGTTAGGGAAGTTTTCTGTCATTACTTTTTCCAACAGGTTTTCTATCCCTTACTCCTTTTCTTCTCCTTCTGGTATCCCTATTATATAGATATTCTTTTGCTTCCTGTTGTCCTGCAGCTCCATTAACACCATTAGGTCTTTTGGGGTCTTTTTTCATTTTTTTGCTCTGGGAATTTTTTTCTACCCTGTGCTCCAGCTCGCTGACTCAATTCTCTGTTTCATCTAACCTGCTTTTAATTCCTTCTACTATGTTCTTCATTTCAGATATTATATGTTTCATTTCCTCCTGCCTCTTACTGATAGCTTCTATATCCTTTTTCACATTGGTGTAGTTCTCAGTAAGTTCCTTGAAGCTTTCCTGGAGTTCTTTGAAGTTCTCACTGAACTCCTTGAATATCCTTATAACCATTATTTTGAACTGATGTCTGATAGTTTGGTTGCCTCAATTTCGTTTCCCAGTCTTTCTGCAGATTCCTCTTTTCCTTTTGAGCTGGGGTTGTTTCTTTGTGGCTCCATTTTTGGTGACTTTTCTTGCTCTTTTTCTACTTGTTAGATTTACCTGCTTTGACTCCTGGTCTTCATGGTATGATCTGTAGTAGGAGACCTATGGGACTCAATAGTGCAAACTCTTTGATCAGCTGTGCCTGATGCTCTTGCACTGCCTTTTATGTGGTTGTAATTGGGTTTTGGTTGTTGTTGGGTAATTCTTTGGTGGGTTCTTCTCTCTGGCTGACTGAGAGTCACTCTGCCCTCCACATCTTGTATACTGTTGTACAGGTTTGCATGAAGAAACGCCAAACAGCCTGGGAAACAGACCCATAACTGCAAAGATATCCTCCACCCACAATTACACTATCAATAGTCAACATGCCAATATTAATAAAGGTATAAAGAGATTAAGACTGTAATAGGAAAGGAAAAATGAATATGAGATGACTAACTGAAAGAAAGGAGATTTTGCAAGGGTAGAGGGAAGGGCAATAATATGAGTACAGAATAGAACAAGGTAAAGTGGGAAAAGGAATAAAATTTACTTCATAACTAAAAAAGGAAGGATGGAAGTTGGAATGGAGACAGAGAGGAGAAACGGGTAGTATTAGGTTAAAACCGAAATTTAAAGAAAAAAAAATATTTGTATATATCTAGTGAGAGAAAAAACAGACAACCACAACTACATATATATGTGTATGTACATAAATATACTCATATATAAGTATAAATATATATAAATGAATACTATGGCTCTAAGTGCAGAAAAATCTCCACCACAGAGATATCAACAACCAATGAACTAAGATTTATATAGATGGAATGGGGACTTCTGGCCAAGATGGAGGCATAGGTAGACACACTGGGCCTCCTCACACAACCAAAAGATGGACAACAACAATTTAAAAACAAAAAGCAACCAGAACTGACAGAAAAATCAAACTGTATGGAAGTTTGACAACCAAGGAGTTAAAGAAGACATGTTCATCCAGACCGGTAGGAGAGCCAGAGACTGGAAGCTGGGCAGAGAGGATTTGTGGCAAGGCGGCAGCTGGTAGACTTGGCAAGACCCTGGCTGGCAGAGCGAGTGGTCTCACATTCATATGCAGATAAAGGAACAGCTGAGGAGCAAAATAGACTGAGCAACACAGGGCTCCAGGGCGGGGAAATAGAGCCTTAAACCACTAATTGAAAACACCTGTAGGGGTTGAGGCAGCAGCAGGAGTAACTCCCAGCCTCACAGGAGAGTTAATTGGAGAGACCCACAGGGTCCTAGAATGTACACAAGCCCACCCACCCGGGAATCAGCACAGAAGGGCCCACTTTGCTTGTGGGTAGTGGGGGAAGTGACTGAAAGCTGGCAGAGAGTTGAGCAAGCACCACTGTTCCCTCTCAGACCCTTCCCCCACAGACAGTGTCACAACACAGCAAAGTGGGTTACCCCTGCCCTCGTGAACACCTAAGGCTCTTCCCCTTATACGTAACAGGTGCGCCAAGAAAAAAAAATGGCCCAAATGAAAGAACAGGTCAAAGCTCCAGAAAAAATACAGCTAAAGAAGTATACCAAGTCATGAAAGGCAAGGACCTACATCTAAGATTACTCTATCCAGCAAAACTTTCATTCAGAATGGAAGGGCAGATAAAATGCTTCTCAGATAAGGTCAAGTTCAAGGAGTTCATCATCACCAAGTCCTTATTATATAAAATGTTAAAGAGATTTATCTAAGAAAAAGAAGATAAAAAATATGAACAGTAAATTGATAGCAAACTCACAGTTGTTAACAACCACACCTAAAACAAAAGCAAAAGCAAACTAAGCAAACAAATAGAACAGGAACAGAACCACAGAAATGAAGATCACATGGAGGGTTATCAACAGGGGAGTGGAAGGGGGAGACAGTAGGAAAAGGTACAGAGAATAAGTAGCGTAAATGGTAGGTAGAAAATAGGGGGAAGTTGAGAATAGTATACGAAATGTAGAAGCCAAAGAACTTATATGTATGACCCATGGATATGAACTAAAGGTGGGGAAGGTGGGTGGGAGGAGGTGCGCAGGGCAGAGGGGAATAAAGGGGGTAAAATAGGACAACTGTAATAGCATAATCCATAAAATATATTTAAAAAAAGATTTATATAGGTGGAATGGGAATAACAGGGCACAAAGAAAGAAAGAGCTTAAGAGATACCTAGAGGAAAGAGAAGTTATTTTGAGATAGAGGGAGAAGGGATACAAAGAGTGTGGGATGAAAACCCAGCTAAGACAGGGAAAAATTAATGTTTAAAATGAAAAAAGGCAGGAGGAAGGGCAGGAGGATGGCAAAATGGAGTAGCAGAGGGGAACAGTGAAATTTGAGATTTAAAATACAAAGATAGTCACTATCTAGAAATAAGACTGAAGAACCACTTTATCCACTACTTATGAGTAAAGATTAATAAAGGTGGAGAAAGAACAAAGGTATTTAAAAGCGAGAAAAAGAATGTGAAATGACCAATGACAGGAAAAATGGTTTTGAGTCTGGAGGGGGTAGAAATAGTTAAGAGTGCAGAATGGAAACAAGTTGTAGCAAGTGAGAAAACAAAATTTGAAATGAAAATAAGAGTAAAGAAGGTGAAATAGGGTAAAAGAAGGGAGGAGCAAAATATGAGATTCTAAATAAACTATAATATAAAATCTAGTGACTTAATATATACAAACTTGATGAAATGAATATTAAAAAAACTATGCAGGAGAAAAAATATGGTAAATCATGAAGAAAACAGCACTGGTTTTCATCTTGGTAACATCTAGTATTTACAACTGTGTTTTTCTTACTGGACCTACCTCTGGTGATGTCAGGTGCTGTGCCAGTCTGGTTTTAGGCAGCCTATTCAAGACTACCAGGAATCTATTGTCTGTGGCTGACTCCTTGAGTTGTTTATCTAGTCACTCTATAACGGGCAGTCAGGCTTAAACTCCACAGGGTGGGGCAGAGTAATCCCTATGGGCAGGGTTACTGCTGCTCCTCAGGCTGATGCCACTCAGAGGGGGATGGTCTGCCTAAGCAAGATGGCTTCTGCAGAATGGGGGATGACTTAGCACCAGGGTTCTGGTGGCTGCTTTGTCAGTTCTCTCCCCAAAGCCACTGGACTCAGTCTCTCCTCAAGTGTCTCCAGTCCTCGCTGCCCTCCCTTTGCCAGAGCCCAGGGTTAGAGGCTGCAAATGAAAATTTATTCATTGGCCCTTTAAAAGGCTCTTTGCACCTCCAGTTATCTGCTCCTGGCAGAGTAAACCCCTGCCACTTTTCGCAGCTAGACATTTTCTGGTTACTTTTCAGGCTCTGGTGCTATCGGCTGGGGAGCCCAGCTTAGGAGTTAGACTGCACACTTCTCAGTGGGAATCCCCCAGAAATATTCCTCTGGCACTTCAACTGCCGCCTGTGGGAGCCCAGTCAGCCCTCCTGCATCTCCTCTACACTCAGTACCAGTCGTGCTGTGGTGAAGCTGTGTCTTCTGTCCATCCATGGTTACAAGGTTTCTCTTCCACTATTGTTCAGTTGCTTATTCCAGGTGATTGCTCCACAATTTTTTAAAAATTTCAGATTGGTCCCGGAAGGAGGTTAGTGTAGCTGCCACTCACTCCTCCGCCATCTTGGATCTCCCGTTAATCTTGGTTTCTAATATCATTCCCAATAAAAGAAACCAGGGATTCTCAAAAAAAAAAAAAGGCTAATTACAGGGCTGGGGTAGGGAAGCTATAATGAGAGCCCAGAACACCTTGTTATGTCAGAAAGATAGTAGTGTTAAAAAAAAAAAAAAGGTCAGGTAAAATCATCATCAATGGATGCCTAATCCAGGGGAAATTTTTGATAAGAACGATATTTTCTGTATGTCATAAAGTATCTTTCACTTACTGCTTATTATTATTGGAGGAAAGCAAACTAGTTTTATAGTGGAAACACTGAACAACACCTTGATGGGTCATCAAAATTAATATCACTAACGATAGACATTATGTACCTCCCAATGTGATATACAGAGAAGGACACAACATCATTTACACATAAATTTGGGCAAAAATGAATAATCTCATTCTAATTAAGAGGAAACATCAGACAAATGCAAAAAAGGTTTGTTTGGTTTTTTTTTTAAAGGGAGAGGGAGATACTATATTCTTCAAATGTCAATGTCAAAACGAAATTTTAAAAAGGAACAGAAAAACAATACTTCAGAGACATGATAACTAAATGTTATACCTGCCCATTGACTAAATCCTGAACTGGAATAGGTAAAAATGCTGTAGAGGACACTGTTATATCAACTAACAAAACTAGAACATGAATAATACATTACATAAAAGTAGTATATCAATAGATTTATGAAGCTGATAACTGTACTGTAGTTATATAGAATAATATCCATATTATGAAATACAAACTAAATCATTTAGGGTACACAATCATGATGTATATAACTCACCCTCAAATGGTTTACAAAAAAAATTTTGTAGGAACAAACACACATACGGTATGCACAAACGATAAAGAAAATAGGGTTAAATTATTATCAATAGACAATCTAGGTAATAAGAATATAGTGTTTCTTGCACTATTTTTATTTTATTTTCTAGGAATAAAATTATTTCAAAATATTTATTTTCCATGTAATAATGAAAACATCTAAAACCTAAATAATTATTACCAAAAATATTAAAACATACTTCTATCTTCCAGAAATCAGTCATCTGAGCCTACTTTTTTCTCCTTGGCATTATGCTTCAAGGCTAATGCTTTTTGTTGGTATCCCATTTAACCCTCATAACAAATCCGAAGTTTATACTCAACAGAAATGTATCCAAATGCACACTAAGAGACATGTACAGGGATGTTAGTATCTACTCATAAAAGCCCCAAAGTAGAAGCAGCTCAAAGATCCATCAACAATGCAATGTACAAAATAAGTTGTAGTATAATCATACAATGGAATACTAAAGCAATGATTCTCAAATTCTGTGGTCTCAGGAATCCTTTGCACTCTTAAGAAAGTATTGAGGGTAACCATCCTCCCCTCCCTCTACCCAAAATCTTTAGTTTATGTGGGTTATACTATTAATATTTACTCTTTTAGAAATTAAAACAGAGAAAACATAATATATCAACTGCATTGGTAATCTAAACCTCCCAACAAATACAAGTCTAGAACCAAGTAACTTCATCAGTGAAGTCTACCAAACATTTAAAGAAGAATTAACAGCAATCTTCCTCAAACTCTTCCCAAAAATTGAAGAGGGAATACTTCCAAATTTATGTAACAAGGTCAACAATACCCTGATACCAAAGCTATACAAGGATAAATACTACAAGAAAATTACAGACCACTATCTCTGATGAACAAAGATGCAAAAATCTTCAAGATATTAACAAACTTCCCGGCTGGTGTAGCTCAGTGGATTGAGTGCGGGCTGGGAACCAAAAGGTCCCGGTTCGATTCCCAGTCGGGGCACATGCCTGGGTTGTGGGCCAGGTCCCCAGTGAGGGCCATGTGTGAGGCAACCGTACATTGCTCTTTCTCCCTCCCTTCTCCTCTCTCTAAAAATAAATAAATAAAATCTTAAAAAAAAAAGATATTAACAAACTGATTGCAAAACACATTAAAAAGTTCATACACCATAATCAAGTGGGATTAATCCCTGGGATACAGGGATTATTTAATAAAGACATAAATAACAGGCCACATATAACAAGCTTTCACAATTGAGTAAGATTGAGAAACCTTTCTTCTAAGATCAGAAGCAAGACATGTGTGCCTACTTTCACGACTTCTATTCAACATATTATTAGAAATCCTAGACAGAGTAATGAAGCAAGTAAAAGAAATAAAAGACATTCAAATTGAAAAGATGTAAAATTATGCCTGTTTGCATATAACAAGATATTATATAAAGAAAACTCTAAATACTCCACCAAAAAAACTGTTAGAATAAGTGAATTCAGCAAAGTTGTAAAATACAAAATCAACATACAAAAATCAGTTTCATTTTTAGATACTAACAACAAACTATTCAAAATTTTTTTCAGACAATCCAATTCATTATATCATCAAAAATAATAAAATACTTAAATTTAACTAAGGTGAAAGATCTTATACACCAAACTTTAAGACACTGATTAAAGAGACTGAAGATGACACAAATAAATAGATATTTTGTGCTCATGGATTGGAAGAATATTATTAAAATGTCTGTTACCCAAAGCAATCTACAGACTGAACGCAATCCCTAGCAAAATTCCAATGGCATTTTTCAAAAAAGAAAAATCCTAAAATTCATATGGAATCACAAAATATCCCAAATAGCCAAAGCAATCTTGAGCAAGAAGAACTAAGATGGAGTCATCATACTACTTGATTTCAAATTATATTATAAAACTATAATAATCAAAACAGTATAGTCCTGTCATAAAAACAGACACATAGAACAAAGAAACATAATCTCATACATAAACCTAAGCATATATAACCAACTAATCGTTAACAAAGTCACCAAGAACATATCATTGGGGAAGGATACTTTCTTCAATAGATGGTGTTGGGAAAACTGGACAACCACATGCAAAAGAATGAAATTGAACCCTTATCTTACATCATACATAAAAATCAACTAAAAATAAAGATGTGAACATAATAACTGCAACCATAAAACTTCTAGAAGAAAACGGAACAAGTACCCTGACATTGGCCTTAGTGATGACTTTTGTTTATTTGAACAAAAAGGAAAGCAAAAGCAAAAACAAACAAGTGGGACTACATCAAAGTAAAAAACTTCTACACAGCAAAAGAAATGATCATACATGATAAGGAGTTAATATTCAAAATAGCTATGGAATTCATACAACTCAATAGCAAAAAACTAAAACAAATAATTCAATTTTAAAAAGGGCTAAGGGCTTCAATAGAAATTGTTCCAAAGAAGACATACAAATGGCCAATACATACATAAAAAGATGTTTAACATCACTAATCATAAGGGAAAGATAAATCAAAACCACAAAGAGTTATGACCTCATACCTGTTCAAAGGGTTATCATCAAAATTACAAGAGAAAACGAGTTTTGGTGAAGGCGTTGAGAAAAGGCAAGCCTTGTGCCCTCTTAGTGGAAATGTAAACTGAAATAGTCTCTATTGAACACAGTTCTTCAAAAAATAAAATAAAATTATCATATCCTCCAGCAATCCTGCTTCCGGGTATACATCCAAAGATGATGAAATCACTATCTAGAAGAGATATCTGCATTCCGCTATTCACTGCATAATTACTCCCAATAGCCAAGACTTAGAAACAATCTAAGTGTCTTGAAGGATGAATGGATATATACAATGAAATATTATTTGGCCATAAAAAGGAAATTCTGTCTTTTGTGACAACTTCGAGGGCACTGTGGTAACTGAAATTAAGTCAGACAGAGAAAGACAAATATTATATGTATGCATTCCACTGACATATGGAATCTGAAAACACTGTACTGTTAGGAACAGAAAGCAGAATGGTGGTTGCCGGGAGTGAGGGACGGGGGAAATAGGTCCTGCTGGTTAAAGGGTACAAACTTTCAGTTATCAGATGAGTGAGTTCCAGAGATCTCATGTAGAGCATGGTGACTATAGTTGATAATACTGTATTGTATACTTGAAAATTGCTATGAGAGTAAACCTTTAATACTGTATTCTCACCAACACAATGGTAATTGTGTGAGTAAAGGATGTGTTAATTAACCTTATTGTGGTAAACATTTCACTACATATATATAAAATCATCACATTGTATATCTTAAACTTACACAATGATTTATGCCAATTATATATCAATAAAGCTGGGGAAAAAAGAGATAAATGGGTACAGATGATCCAAACTGGCTATCATCCAAAATGATTTGAAATAGATATTTTGTTACAGGTAGCTCTAATAATTATTAAAATTAATTCAAGCCTCTATAGTTTATACAACATGATGAGGTAATAAGGAAGTATACAATCGCACATGCACACACAAAAAAACAGGTAAAACAGCCTTTAATTTAAAATGGGCTACATGATTTTAAAATAATTTGCCACTAAGTTCTTTAATAAAAATCATCCATCTACCTAGTTTTAAATAAAAACCTAAGATGTAGCACAATAAATTATATTTCTAGAACAAAATCTAAACTAGTTTTACAGATTTTTCTAAAATAAATTCTTCTCAAAAACTCACTTCAGTGTGCCTTGTCTATATTGTGGAAGGTTATCAAAGCCATAAGAATAGCACTAGTTTATCAAATAAACTATCATGTTACTTTGTCTTTAAAGTTAATATGCAAAGTTAATTGGTACACTAGCTGCTTCTGATTATAATCAGAGCTGTCTATGACTAACAAATTAAAATTAAATTGACAAATGAAAATCTTTACTAGTAGGCACATGTGAAATTAGGTTTACTAACTTTGAGACTAAATGAGATGCACAGGAAGAACTGAGTTCATATGTGTGCTAGCAAGCATATAACAAAAACATGATATTTAACTTTAAATTTTGGCAGACAACCACCTGGAATTTTCTAAATTTCAAAAATTATCTAAGACTGTAACAGTCAGTATTCTAATTTGGAAATCCTGGGACTTCTGTAAAACATTTAGATTTCCTGTTTTTACCAACAGTGTCATGTAAATATTCTAAAGAATTTCTTCCTGGTATATTTCCTGGATAAATGACTGATTATTTGGTATACTGTAATTAACGTTATTCTCATTTTTAAAAACAATTTTAAGAATTAGTATTATTTCAATAATCTTAAATGCACTTTAATTCTATTTAAAACACAGTATTTTAAAACAGGCCAAATTTTTAAAACAAAGTCCAATTTAATACTCATAATGGCATATGAATACCACAAATCTTTCTGCAGGTGTGAACAGTGTTAAACTTTCCCCTCCTGTATTCTCTCCAACCACAAAGATCCACATTTCCCCTGCAAAAAAAGAACAATTCCATCCTCCCACCTTTAATGGATTCTCTGGAGTAGCCATTTTCAACCAGTGTTCCACAACAATTTTTTAAAACATGCAATACCTGACTACTTAGTCAGGGTAACTGACCTCTTTTCCTTTAAATTGTCAAATAGAGAAATGCCAACAGCCCACACAAAATAGCCATCCAGTGTGAATGCCCTGTCTTGAACAATAAATACATCATCATATAATAGAGCTGCAACTTATTGGTCACGTCGCAGATTAAAGTTGCGTCTGATTGGTTAATTTTTGGTACCAGAATCCTTATATATAAACATAGGTGCCTGATTTTTTAAAAAGTCACTTTGGAGCAACAAAGGTAGGTAATAGCTGCTACTACTACTACTACTACTACTACTACTACTACTATTGTAAATCAATCAAAATCATACCTATTTTTTTGTCAGAGCATGCAAAAAGTATATTTTTTGGTATGCCACCAAATTTTAGTAATTAGTTTATGTGTGCCATGAGATGAAAGATACTGAAAATCACTGCTCTAGAGTGAATAAAAGTTAAACAAAAGGATGCTCACTATGACAGAAAGTAGAGGAAGAAGAATGCTAATTAAGCCTCAGTTCTCTACCAACAGCCAGATAGCTGCAGTCAGTCTCTTGACTTCTAATCTGGGTCACTTTGGCTGGGAACACTGGGTTTCCTAATTCAAAAGGGAGCCGGGACCTATAACATATTTACTTTCCCTCCTATAGCACAGACGCTTAAATCCATACCAGACACAGGAAGTCAAACAGTAAAACAATCTATTTGTCTCTTAGAAATTACTTCCCTTTCCATTTCATTCAAAACAGTTTCAATACTAAGTATGAATAAATTACAAAATAAAAAGAAAAAAAAGAAATTAAAAAAGTTTATACTTTTATCTGTCTTGGATATACAACTAACTATAAGGGACCAGGCTGGAAATCAAATCTGGGTGATGACTCTAGTATTAGGTCTCATCAGTACTTTTATTGCTGTTCTAGAAGCTCACAATGAAACCATGCAAGACATATACCAGATAAGGCTGGTTAATGACATAATGAAAGTGCAAATAGTACTTTGGAAGTATGAGATGTGGTCGCTGCCTACTAGAAGCTTTCATACTAAGAGCAAAGTCAAAATAGTTTAATGCCAGTTTAAGTACTAAAAAAGTATCTAATTCTTGAATACACTAACTATATTAGTAATTGTATATTTTAAACTCAAGACCTCATGAAAAGTGGCATTCAATTTCACTTTAATTTAAAACTTGACACACTTTGTAGGAAAACAGGATTTCAACTCTTGTAATCTTTCAAAACAAAAACAGATAAGTTATCTGCAAACATGCAAAGGGAGGAATTACAAACACAGGACTGTCTTCACAGAATGCATAACATACCAGGAGGAATAAAAGAATTCTTCACAGAATTCTGTGAGAAAAAAGACCTCATGTCCTTACCTCAGGTAAAACTAGAACTTACAAAGATTTTTTTTAGTCTGCACATACCATGTACCATTAATGTTTGCTATTTTTCTATCAAAGAAAAGAATTCGAAATCAAAAGTGGTTAAGAAATAAAATTCAAGATGTAAACAATAGATTTTGCTCTTAACATAAAAGAAAAATGGGCAATTCTAAGGGAGGCAAATTTAAAAAATATATATATATAGTCCAGGAAACTGAGGGCAAAAAATTTAGTTTATAACAGAATTATCTTAGAACTATCAACTTAACGTCAGAGATGAATTGGCTGCAAAGGAATAAAGGTCATTGTTAATCCTTAAACTACCACCAAAACTACAAAGAACTGGGTCTCTTCACACTAAACGATGACAAAAAATTATTTTTGTTCTATTTACTGGAATTTTTCCTGAGATCTGGAAGAAATCTTCAATAGGCTTGGAGGGAGAAGATTAAAGTCTGGTCTATGGAAATGGGCTTTAAAATTCAGCAGGAGGGAGCAACAAGCTGCATGATGGTGTAGGAGACTATATATGCTTTGGCACATTAACTCACCTCTCCTTTAAAATAACGTGGAGGAATGCATCAAGGTTTCATATACACTTTAGATGCGTCATCTATGTATATAAATAGGCCAGCATATTGTATTTGCTTTGAACTTCACACCACTGCTTTCATAGATCCTTCGAGTTCTTAGAATTTACATAGGAGAAAGTACTCACATAACTTTACAGATGTTACGATCTTATGATCTCCACTGGGAAAACACTGATCTTATGATCTCCTTGAGTAAATGCTGTCTATTCTCTCCCTCTAGGAAGAACAAAGAGCCATATACAACTACAGTTGCTCACTGAAGCCCCCAGAGTTCACTCTTCTGCGTATTCTGGCTAGATTAACATTTAGAATTAGAATCTCTAAAACTGCTAGGGTCAAGTGCAAGCTGACATGCACATATGTGACTCTACATGGGAGGTACAGACTATTTTAAAGCAAAGTATTTGGATGGCATAAATATAAAAGCACAATTCAGGAATTAAATGCCTGGATCATGTTAAATAATAACGATTATTTATTCTGACTGACAAAGACTACACACAAAAGTCAAAAGTAGACAAAAAGAAAAACTAGGTATCTGTCAAGCAGTTTACTTTGTTTAACTTGTTTATGCAAACTTTAGTTTTACTTTTAATTATAACTAAGCGATAGCTACACAAGTTGTAGCGTCAGTATTACAAATACATTGTTCAGATATAGGGTTACCATGTGAATACTGACTTACAGTTTGAAGTTATTATAAAAACTAAAATTAAGGCAGAAATTTCCATTATTGTAGTAAGTAGGCAAAAATTTGGGGCCCTCTTCCTTCCAACATCTGGATAAGACTAATGAAAAAGCAAATCACTTTCTGTAAACCTTAACCTTGAATTACCACTACATAGCAAAAAGGAGTTTTGCTGTAAACGGTAATACAACTTTTAGTAACTGATGTATGCAGTCCAAAATAAATAAGTTCCCAAGGATACTAAACAGTTACAGATGAAATTCAATGGACTTCAGGAGTAAATTATTTGTGAAAAATATTTTTTCTTTCTAAAGTTATTCCTCAGTAAATTTGAAGAAAAATAAATTAAAAACGCTGTTTCACTATATTTTTAACCCGCGCTACTTGTTAACAATTGGTAACTAAAGACACCCACTCTTTCTAACTACAAGGATACTTGACCTTAATTTAGAATAACAAATGAAATCAATCCCAACTATTTCTAAACTTAACAATTTTTGCCTAAGCAGTGGGGTAATAAAAAGCTTCCCACTACCCCGCCCCCCACACAACGATTTCTGTATAAACGACTTTGGCAAGTCCAAGGACGGCAGACTAAACACTTAAAACATTCTAACTTCCGAGTTTAGGCTCTGTACACAGTAAGTACCTGAAAGACCAAAAGGTTTTTGCCCCACTCCCTCCCCAAGGCCAGTTGCGCCGGACCCTAGGGGGGCGGGGACCTCTGTGACGACCTGGGGGGGACCCCAAGGGGGCGACGACGCGTGCTTGGCCTCTGCGCGTCATTCAGGGCCAAGCCTGGCTGACTCAGGGACGCGGACACACCACGGGCGACGCGGGAACCTCCCTTACCGTGAAGCGCTGGTCTCCGACGCTGCCCACGGAGAAGCAGTGGTCGCCGGGGTTCACAGCCCCGGTCAGCACCTGGTGCAGGTTCATGTCGGCGCCTTAGTCCAGCAACGGACACTGCGGACGGCTCATGCTCAGGATCAGCGGTGGTTTCCCTCCCTCCTTCTCTCAGGGGCGGCGGCCGCTCAGGGGCGGCAACCGCGACTGCGACGGGCGCCCAGAACCGGAGCCGCTCAGCTGGGGCCCGGAGCTCATCCCGAGCCCTGGCTGGCTAGGCCTGGAGGGGGCGGGCCCGCGGGCGGGCGGAGCGCAGCGCTCGTCCGCGCACCTGTCACTACTCGCGCAGGCCCAGGTGAAGCTCGGGGTCGACTCTGAGACCGCGACCCCGGCCGGCTCAATGGCCTGAAAGGCCGCGCTGGCCACACACTTCTGGGGTGTGGGTGCCTGACTTTGACGCTAGCCGAGTAGCGTAGACAGCACCGGCTTGCCCTCCACGCCTAACCTGTCCCTTTCCCAGCTCCGGAGTTTGCCACCCCTACAGGCCTTGACCACTCACTACTTGTCTCTAGGTCCTTTCGGTCAAAGTATCGCGAGATTTCCCGCGGGAAAGTGGAGTATTGTGGTAGAGTTTTTTTTTTAACCACCATACAGTATACCGATTAGCAAGTGGGTTAAGGAAACTCCTCTTCTAGGTGCTGGCCAATCCCGAGCTCCATTCCACCTAGAGCTCCGCCCACTACTGAGGAAAGACGGATGTTTTAGAGGCTTGAGAGCTATTCTGTACATTTGGTTGTTGAACTTAAGGAGGCTGGTAGAAATATAATGATCCTAGAAGGAGATGTCAGTTTTCAAGTCATGCTTTAGGTTGGGGCTTAGACTGACTGTTATGCCAGAAAATGTAAAAGGGTGAAGTTCGTTAGAAATGGAATTGTGGTGTCCTCGGTCCTAATAAAGACTACAAGTCCCAAGAAGCACCGCTCCTCTAGGCGATTCTGGAGTACTCCAAGTAAAGGCGGCTCTGAAAACGTCTCTGTCCTGGTTTAACGGTACCTGTGTCTCCAACGTGCTAAACAGGATAATTTTGAAAGATTTAAACACTTCACACTTTCTAAAATGTTTTCGCCTAAGTTTCCCAGAAACATGCAAACTTTTGAAGTCGTGCTGTAATAATCCTGCCTCAGCCCTGCATTGAGTGTTTTGGAAAACCTAAAAATTGCGATTAGTGTCACAGTTACAACTGAGATTCCAACTCTCCATGTATTTTGACGGGAGTTTTGCATTATTATTGATATACATTTGTTTATACAGGGTCCGGCAGAAGTAATGCCTGCTTTAGTGTGGTTGATAGGGTAATAATATATGTGTAATAATTTATAGTTTTAATTTGAACATTTCACCTAAAATGTCATATGGTGTGTTTGAGTGTGATAGTGTTATGTTACAGAATTGCATGCTTATGATTTTGTAATAAAATATTTTGTAATAAAAAGGGGCGTTATATGTGCCAGACTCTGTATGTATCCTCCCATATACTGCGTTAGGTATAGACTGTGCCCTGCCCAGCTCTGTATCCCCAAGTATCCAACACAGTGCCAGTTCCAATTTGTAAATTTCATTTCAGTAAATGTTAAATGAATGAATGTAAACAGGAACTCTCCACCTAAAAAAGTAGTTTTTTAAAATTTAATCTATTTTGTATACTTTTGTTGCAGTAAAAAAAAAAAAAAGGAGCCTTCCCATTAATACATGGATGGAAGGAGTACTAGTAATTTTATTTCATTTTGCTCTCCTTAAGTTTTTTGCAGTGTACATTTACTTTGTTTTGAAGGAAAAGTTTACTAAGAAAACAAGTTTAAGAGCCATCTCCCATGTTTTAATTTGAAAGATGTAAATGCATTCTATTATTTATTCCAGTCTTTTCATAAAAATGAGGGACTTCAAACTTAATTTGTGATTAAAAGAACTATTCTATTGAGTTCTAACATATTTACAGTTTAATTTGTATTTTAATTGTTAATTAACATTTTATTTAAAGTGGCTTTAAGTAAGTGTTATATTTTAGATGCTAAGTCAAGATTTTTCTATGTCGTACATAAATTTTGTGTCTGGCTGTAAAGCTTAACATGTTTACTCATTCCATTCTGCTAGGTTTTTTATTTTGAAGGGCATGCAGTATAGCAAAAATAAAAGAAACTACACGAACTAGTAGTTAGGAAACCTGAGATCTACTTCTTATCTTGCTGTGTAACCTTGGAAAGTCTTGTAAATTTTAAAACTCTTTTTCCTTATCTTTAAAATTAGCAAGTTTAACCTGATTATCAACAACATTTTGCTTGGCTTCATCATTCACGCAACTCTGTACATCTGTTAGCCTTTATTAAATTCCTTTAGCCTTGAGATGGATTCCCTGACTTAGAATCCTGGCTTAACAACTCAGACAAATTACTTAATCTCACATGTCTTATCTTTCTTGTCTATCAAGTGAGAATAGTAGATTTTTTTCATAATTATCATGAGGAATAAATGAGAACACTGTCAGAATTCAATGAATGTTCGGTATTTTCTTCTTCTTAAATAAACCTAATGTTTTGACATATACTTCCTCTTTCCAAGGTTTTCCAAACAGTGTCAAACTTCAGTCCAAATCAAACTTTCCAGGGATGTTTAAGAATGCCTCAAATGCTCTTGAGGCCATCCCAGTCTGTATCCAAAACTATGGGGCTACAAAATCTAATGAAAAGCAAGGACATTCTTTTGCCTCTGTCTACTGTCAACAAAGAATAGACTACGTATTTCATCAGCCAAAAAAATTTATTCAGGAAAAAGAAAGGATTTCAGTCCAGTGCATAAAGCCATGCTGAGTCAGACACAAAAAGAAGAGAGCAAGATGGAAATTCTTATTAGAGGGGAAAAGGAAGTTAAGGAGAGGGGCTTTTGTGGCCACAAAGCTCTGTTGTAAAAATTGAGCTCTTCCCACAGGGCTTTCCCTAGGAACAAACAGTGTGAAAGCTCTTCCCTCCTGATTCCAGTCTTGTTTAAGGTCTCTGTCATTAATTATGATAACTCTTATCTGAAATATTCTACCACCTCATTAACTTGCCCATTAAATCAATCTCTGATATATAGGAGAATGAATTATGTCAATGAAACAACTATGTAAAGGCTTGTAATTATCTATTACTGCCACTGCAACTCTGGACTACTGTCTGGTTTTAGACAGCCTTTGAGCTAAGAATGGTTTTTTACATTAAAAAAATTGTTATCCTCACCCAAAGAAATTTTTTCATTGTTTTTTTGGGGGAAGGTAGAGAGAGAGACATTGATGTGAGAGAAGAACATCGATTGGTTGCCTTCTGTGCACACCCTGATGAGAGATCCAACCTGCAACCTAGGTGTGTGCCCTGACCAGGAATCAAACCCACAACCTTTTGGTCTACCTCACAATGCTCCAACCAATTGAGCCATACTGGCCAGGGTTTACATTTTTAAATGGTTGAAAAAATCAACACAAGAATAGTATTTAATGATACATGAAAATTATATGAACTTCACATGTTCATTAATGAAATTGTATTAGAACACAGGCATAGCATCTGTGGCTGCTTTCAAACTACAATTGCACAATTGAGTAGTTTCAACAGAGACCATACAGGCTGCAAAGCCAAAAGTATTTACTATTTGGCCCTTTAGAGAAAAAGTTTGCTGACTCTTGACCTTTAGGAAGGATTCTCTACTGCTCTGTGAGCTATGAAATAGTTTTTGCTATGCAGAATTGTTATTGTACTATATGGCAGCTTAATTAGCAAAACATTCAATATTAATGATTATACAAGCATCTTTAAAAACTATTGTATTTATCCCTAATTCCCCAATATTTATTATAGCATAGAGTAGATACTCACTAATAGCTGAATGCAAAGATGAATATAGACAAAACCTTACTTACATATATTTAAAAGTTTCCTTGAAAGAACTATGCCAGAGAGGTGGCCATAGATAATCCCTTTACTTTAACCTGCTGCTTCTCATAAATCACCTCCTAATATCACTCACCACTTCTTAACAATGGTCTACCCAACTCTAAATCCAGTCCTGACTTCTTATTCAACTTGAGTATCACTCTAACCTTGTGGAAAAATTAGTAAGGAAAGGAAATGGAGGAGAAGGTAAATTATACAGGTCTCTGCTTTTCATCATGCTCTTTCTGTAACCTTCTACCCAGAGCCACAAATCTGACTCTTAACACAACACACACACACACAGACAATCCCAGGGAATTCTTGAATCTAATTAGTTCCTGAACTGTAATTGAATTTTATCATTATTCCTTTAAATGCTCAAAAGTTGCATGTTTTTGTGTTTTTTCTTTTGTTTTTTTTTAAGTTTCTTTAGTTTTATTTCTAAGAAATAAAAGAGGAAGGCTTGCTGTAAAAAAAGGAAGTCTTTTTTAAAAAGTAAGATTATGTATATTTTGCATTATTCCTAGCAGCAAAATCTCTTAGAAAACAAAGCACTGCAGTTTCTAGGACTGGCAGGCCAAAGAGAAATTGTACTTTCTTCAGTGCTAGTCTTAAAGGGGAAGGGACACTTTTATTAAAGATTGAACAGTGGTGACAGTGTAAAGAAAGGAAATAGACCAAATTCTGAGATCCTTGTGGGGAAAAAGAAGCATATAGGAAGCCAGCTCAGATTGAGAAGTAATCATGCCTCTTTCCCCTTCTCCAATTTCCTTGTATTACCCTCCTCCCAGCCACCCTCATCCTAAACTCATCAATATAAATCCATATCCTCCCAGGGCCCTGCCACTGGAGCCACCAATAGAAGCTTCAGTCCTCATTGCCAGCACCCAATAAATGAGGAAGTTTAGAAGTAAAGGGAGTCCCTAATCCCATAACTAAAGATGAATCCGGCCGGGGGTGGGGGGGGGGCAACTCTGTTGCTGAATTTCACACAACATTCCAAACTCATTATCTCATAAAAATAAGAGGGACCCTGTGCAACTCAGACATCGACTGCCCCAGGACCCTGCCTGTACTGCCAACAGCAACCTTGCTATAGCAAAATTAATCAGGAATATTATAGATTATATACATATTTGAGTGATGATACAGGACCCTAGCCATCATTTATAATGTTACTATGGAAAAATTAATTCTGATACCTCTAAAATTTGGAGATTGTCATTAAATACTCTTGGCTCACGTTCACTTACGCAGCTGGAACTTTCTCCAACCTTAAGGTGTTTGCATGTAAAGCGCAGTTATTTATAAAAGCTACTGTTTATTAAACACCCACTGTACACTGTAATAGGCATTTTCTTTATCTTATTTAAATCTCAAAACCCAATAAGGATAATATCTCTGTTTTCCAAATAAACGAACCTAGAATCAAAGAGATTAAATAACTTGCCCAAGGTCATATTAGATTTGTGTCAAATGACCATCCAAGGATTTGAACTCAGATCTCTTGAGCTGCATAGGCCCTCTAAGTGTTCTCCAAAATCCCCTGAAACCCGAGGTGAATACAACCAGGGCCCACCACTTATCCTCGCCTGGCAAGGTAAGAGGAGACAGGAAAGGTGAGGTGACTTCTTTAAATTGAGTCTTCAGTGATCCTCCGGTAGAAACAACAACAACAACAACTAATCTTTTAAAACAGTTTTCTCCTTTCTTTCTTCACAATGGAAGGAAAGCTCATCTTACCTTGTCCCACTCTAAAACTATAAAGGCCAGCCTTTTTTTAAAAAAAGGTGAAGTAAACATCAACCAAAAAACTCCCTGAGACTCAGCGAATTAGGGAAATAATTCACTTGGTTAAAGGCAAATACTTCTAGGAAAGTTTTTGAACTACAAGTCACACCAATCAGTTGTGTCTTTTTATCAAGATGAGGCTCTTCTTGTGCCAATTGGAATTTTCATTAGGATGAAGCAGAAGTCAAGAGATGTAATTTTGCTTTCTCCTTTTCTCCATCATTGTGGTGTATGCAGTTGACTCTGTTTCTTTCCAATTTTCGGGATCAAGTAATTACTGGCCATGAAAATATGAGTCACCATGAAGGTATCTGTGGAAGATGTCAATGTTACTTTGGAAAGTCAACAAATAATAAAGAAATTTGCATAGAATACAAGTAGAATCACAGAGCTGAAGGAAGAAATAGATGTAAAAAAGAAACAACTCCAAAGTTTAGAAGATGCTTGTGAGGATATCATGTTTTCAGATGACAACTGTCTAATAATACCTTATTAAATTGCAAATGCTTTCATTAGCCATCCTCAAGAAGAAACATAAGAAAGGATAGAATAAGCAAAGAAAAAAATTACAAAAATAAATTGATGCTTTTGAATCAAAGTGGAAACAATTTAGTCGGTGTTAGCAGATTTAAATTTCAGTTATATGCAAAATTTAAGAGCAACATAAACCTTGAAGCTGATGAAAGTTAAACATTTTTATAATACTTAAAAAATTTGTTTAATAAACTCAAATATTATTTAAATAATTTCCCTTCTTCAAATGATATAGAGCCCTGGCTGATGTAGCCCAGTGGATTGAGTGCTGGCCTGCAAACCAAAAGGTCTCTGGTTTGATTCCAGGTCAGGGCACATGCCTGGACTATGGGCCAGGTCCCCAGTTGGGGGCATGTGAGAGGCAACCAACTGGTGTTTCTCTCACACATTGATGTTTCTCTCCCTCCTTCTCCCT